>VYZU01046222.1:0-11174 GCA_013401355.1 Ceyx cyanopectus
AAGCAATATATATATATTGCTTAGATCCAGATAGGTTTAATTTTATAAGAAGTACATAAGCAATGGTTATGTAATTTCAGCTAAACATTATTATTTATTTCTATTTCCAATGTTGTAACTTGTAGCTTGTGCTCTTGGGGGTCTGTTTTCCAGGGTTAACTGTGTCACTTCTGTTTCCCCAGGACAAGACGAGTGCCTTGAGTCTCAGCAACGTTGCTGGAGTCTTCTACATTCTGGTTGGAGGCTTGGGCTTGGCAATGCTGGTGGCTTTGATAGAATTCTGTTACAAGTCCAGGGCAGAGGCGAAACGAATGAAGGTGGCAAAGAGTGCAAAGACTTTTAACCCAACTTCCTCGCAGAATACCCAGAATTTAGCAACTTATAGAGAAGGTTACAACGTATATGGAACCGAAAGTATTAAAATTTAGGGGTAGGACTTAGGGCCTACTACAGTGAGTGGGTGATGCATCTTGTAACGCAGTGTTGTGACATGTCTGTCTAGTGGTGCTTGCTTCTGAACAGAGCTTTATATTTTGGGAAAGCAGTGCAAAGTGGTTCAGTTTTTTTTGGCTGCAGATGTATAGTATACTATGCTATGTTGCTAATAGACATCTGCATTGCAAAGAACTTTTAACATAAAAGATACATTTTTTAACAACTCAATGTTGTTAAACCAGTTGGGAGATTACAACTGTTTGAAATTGTAAAGTACATATTCAGAGGGCCAGTGTTTAATTACTTGATTGGCCAGTTACTTTTCCTAAAGGTTTGCATGCTACTAATGACAAATTGCTGTAAGCCTTTATCATTTGATGTTGGCCCTAACTGGGACTTTGTTAAAATCAAGATTTAGGATAGGCAATGCCACTGAACCATAGTTAATGGAAGACAAGGCACTGTGACAAGAAGTCTAAATGTTGTTTTACCATCTCTCTCCCCTCCCCACCCTATTCTTTCACCCTCCCTTTGATACATGTTTTTATGCTAATTGTGTGGCATTTTTTTTCCACAAAATCCTGGTTTAGGTCAACCTTTGCCCATTATAATAACCACAAGAAGTAATTAATCAGTGAAAAGGCCTTGATTATCATCCTCAGTTTTCAGTAATATACCCCCTTACCCTAGTTCAGGACCAGTGATCAGGACACAGAGGTTCATGCAATGATTTCAGAGATTGAACAACTAACACTGCCATGCTCCATCCTGGTAGTTCCCCTGAGTAGGGATGGTTTATTAATGTATTTGTTCTCATCCATGCAGTGAGTATCTTGCGATCTAATCATTCATAAAAACAATTATCTGACCTTTGGAAATGGCATGTAGCAGCAAATTTAGCTTCTAAATATAGCTTTTACATAGCTCTAAAGATATACTGGCTGCTTTGTAAGTGAAGGCACAGCTGCCTCTTCATGCTACCCAGATCTCCCTTGCCCTTGCAAATAGCAAGCCACATCCCCTCTGTTAACAAAAAGCTTGAGCTACATTTCCCTGAAAACACTGAGCCATCCCTATAGTGGAAGCAAGAAACAACACTTTAGGGAAAGCAGATAGAGAATTTTTATGTTGCCACCAAAAAAAAAAAAAAAACCCCCGGAAACAACTGGAGAGACACTTATTATTTTTTATTTATTATTTATATAGCGCTGGAGTACCCAGCGCTGTACAATAGGTGAAGTGTGCCAAACACATAACAGGTCCCTGTCCCGAGGAGCTTACAGTCCAAAGGCACAGCCGGTACAATACCGAACCATACAGTACACAGCAAACAGAGAGTGAGCAGAGAATGGTGTTTGAGCATGATAGCTGGAGCGCTGCGAGGAATAGGTGGGTCCTTGGGGGGCAAGGGAGGGGGCTTGGTGTACGCTGGCTGGGAAACTATCCCAAACATACTGTCACTGTGTAGTTTTCTTTTGTTCCCTGTTGCACAAGAAGTTGTGACCATTTTAATTGTAACAGATCTGCCTAATTTCCCCATGAAAAAAAAAAAGAAAACTCTTAGCTGTGCAGTTTGTTCACTAGTGAAAATGTGATGTGACTTCAGTGTCAGGGGGACTCCAGGGACATAGGTCAGTGTTATTACTATACACTGGGAATCAGGACTTCCAGATGAATCACCCAAGTTCACTATCTTTTGTCAGTAATAAAAGTCATAAAAATAAATAATCCTGTACAAGTAATGGTGCATAAAGAAAATGAAGATATAGTTTTCCTTTAAATTCTTTAGTGATGAGTCCTCAACTGCAAGTGATTCCAGGCTGTTATAAAACTAAGAGTAAAAAAAAACATATTCCTTACCAAATTTACAGAGTACAATGCATCCAAAATATAGTCTTTAAAAAAGCAAACAAAAAAGCAAAGCTTTTATTCAAATACTGACCTGACCCAAATTGGCTTAACATGATAAACATGGAATGATTTGACAGTCCCAAGTTACTGCCCAGCTCTGTGATTCAAGTGCAACAAACACTACGGTTATACTTTTATAATTTATTTTAGCCTTACTGCTTTCTTGAAATAAAAATTAGGGCTGAGTTTTATTTTTTAAGGAAAGATCATAGGCATCTTTCTCTAAATTTTGGATTGTTGTGCAACTTGTTGCAACACAGAGATGAAATCTTATAGGAAAAAATGTATTAAAAATGCCCAACATTTAATTTTAATGAAAAATTATAGTTGGCTCACTCAAACTTCAGATAATTTCTTAAAAATATTTTAGGTTGTAGATACTTAAATAGTCACCAAAAAAACCCAACCAAAAAACTAGGATTTCAAACAACTATTTACAGACTTCTGAAGTTCTTCAATCTACTTATTTGCTGTAGTATTTACCTGAGAAATTTCAGGATGTGAACTTTTCATAAAAATGCTTATGCTTATATGTGGAAGACTGCCAATGTGCAGTCATCTTCTCCTGGCAGGGGTTACCTGTGTGCTGTGCTCTGTGCAGTGTGACTGTGCCATCTGTTCATACATGTGCGAGTTATAAACCCCTGTCAGCAGTACAGACCCCACCACACTGGTTACCCATATTTCTGCAGGAATAAATCTGTTTTGTGCATTTCAAAACTTTTGATATATTTATTTATCCAAAAGTAAAGGGATCATACTGGGACTAAAACTTGCTGATATGGAAAGATGTTTGGAGGTTCTAACCTGCATGAGTAACCAACTTGCTTACTTTTTAAGTTAACATCAAATAGTTTTAGTATTATATTCTTTAAACTAATATAAAGTAGTTTAAATAATCCTCTTGACAATATTAATTACCATGTTTTTTCTTTTAGTTTACTCTAGTCAAAAGGGAGTTACCTCAGGAAAATTCATCTGCCTCTGAGGCAGCAGAAAATGAAAATTTAGGGCTAGTCTTTACTTGTAGACAAGTCTATATGATAAAGTCTTTGTGTGTGGGATAATGGCGGGCTATCTCATCTACTGGAGGCAGGGAAGGAGGTTTGCTTTAAGGAAGGAACAACCCCTTCCTCTTCCCCTGGGCAGAAGTTTTCCATTTTTGTTATCAGTAGTAAGCCCTTAATACATGAGTTGAGCTGGTGCCCTGAGAAGAGGGCAGAGCCTAACAGCCTTCCCTGCAGCTGCTGTAGGGAAAAGCCCTGCTGAGCTCATCAAACCTACAGGCTTTTGAAGGGATTGTCCCAGTATCCAGCCAGCCATCACCACTGCCTCTCCATGGCCTTTTCACTGGGCTACAAAACTCATGAACCAGTTTCCAGTTCATCTGCCTTCTCTTGCTATACCATCCCATACTTGTTTATAGTTAACAAAAATAACAAAGTTACTACAAAACTACAAAGAGCAATAAAATAATATTAAATTCATTTAAAAAAAAAAAAGTTAAGTGCTACAGGATGGCTCAGTAAACACTTAATGCACTTATTTTTACTTATATACCTCAAAATCCATATTAAAGATAGGAAAATTCATTAACTGTTCATCTCAGATATTTGTGCCAAAGACACATCCATGTTACCCAGGTACTAGAGAAGCTTTAACAGCAAAAGAACCCTCACAGGCTAGGATATTTGTATAATATAGACTGAAAATATCAGTTTCCTAAATTCCCATTTCCCAGTACAGGGAAGTACAGAACAGGGCAGTCAGTGTTTTCATGTGATTAATTCCACGACTAATTTAATCAAAACTAATGACAAACTTGAAAATGCATTATCTCTATTAACTTCATACAGCTGCTACACAGACATTTGTACATTTTGGGTAATACTCACAGTAGATACCAAGACTTTTCCCTCTCATCCCAGCCACTCCTGAAACTGTTCTGCATCCAGGCCTAAATCTGAAATGGTAGCAGCACAGTTAAGTAGAATATTAGCCTGTCTTATTACCTATAATGTAGTTTAAAATATAACATAGAAACTTACCTGGTTACTTGGCTTTATGGCACATTCCTGAGTGCAAGTTTGACCTGCTCCTCCTGGTTTTGTTAACTGTCTGAGTGGTTTCCAAAGTGTATTGCTTAGCTGTTGTTAATTTCTGCCATGAGAAGAAAGAAGTTGTTTCATTACAGCTTTTTCTGTTATTCTATTTATTTTATTTTATTTTACTTTATTTTATTTTTTAATCCCTTTTTACTGTCTTTCTGTCCTAAGTATGTTGTCAATGGTCAGAAAGCTATATAGGTTGAGCTACAAAACAACAGTTGACCATAACTTGTATATCCCTTATAAATCTGAGCTCTCTCTCTCAGATTTCCCAGTGGCAAGCCCTGAATGGCCATGAGCAGACAGCTGATAAACGTGACAGAGAGATACTGGTACATAATGACAACCTCCTCAGAAATTTAGTAGATCTGGAGTAAACTGCCCTCTTCCAACCCAGTTTGCATTCTAATCTGTTTTGCACTCTTATCCCACACCCATCCAAAAAAACTAAAGCACCTTTGTTTTTTCTTGCCTTTGACCGAAACATATCCTATGCATTTATGCAGGTAGTTATCAGTCTTCAACAACCATTTGCTGTGGGTCTCTGGACATGCACTATGTGAAGCTACACCACCTGCATTATATCTGTGTTTTACAAATGCATAGATTTTAAGTTGCTGCTGGGGAGTAGTAGAGGTTTTTAGTACTGTATGGGCCCAAGTCCCCACTCCCTCATTACCTCTGCCTCCCTTTTTATATCTAGCTGTTGACTTAAGTCAAGATAGGTGTGCAACAGTCCGTGTCACAAAGTACTGTGGTAGCAGGGAAACTTTCAAAGGGTGACTTTGGAAATTGCAATTGATGATTACCAAAGCCAAGTTTTTTTTTCAGTTTAAGGGGAATGTCATAATGCCCTCTGTAAGTTGAGGCCGTTCCCTGAATTTGGCTGCTTATGAGGGATAAGAACCTTAAATTTTAGGGTAATTGATTTGGAAAGTTGCTTTTATATCCAAGCACTGGCTATGCCACAATAGCAACTGTGCTTTTGAGAACTCTTTTTTGAAGGACCTGCTGATATTAGTGTTATATTAGACTGGTGCATTGTCATAGAAGTGCATTCAGAAGCAGTGAAAACATTTGGGACATTTAAGGAATCTCCCTCATCCCTATACACACACACTCATATAAAATTAACTTCAGCATATCAAACACCAGATGAGGATTTCACTGCTATCTTGGAAGGAGAAATTAGGCTCAGAGGGACAAAGTTCTAATTTCAAAGATCAGTAATAAGGCAAATAAAATTATTATATGATGTTTGTCATCCCTTTTCTCTTGTATGAATGCACCCTTCTGTCTTGCTTTTTCTATTTGGTATTTCAGACTGCATCCCTGCACACCAGCTACACGAGTTGCTTCTGCTAACTAGAAAACAGATTTCCCCACTAATTTATATCTTCACATGGTATCTGAAATCTGTTTCAACATAGTTTAGTTTGGATGCCTGTTGTTCCAGGTGGCCTTGCTGTATTGGTTTACCTTCAACACCTCCCCATATTTTAGTAATCCGGAAATCATTCAGTCTAAACTAGTCATCTTGTCTTTTTCTATAAGTCAATTAGTCCCTAAACAAGATTATTTTTTTTTTCTGATTTACCTGAAAGTAAATATTTTGATGTAACAAAAGTGTAAACCTTCTGTTAAAAAAACTAGACCTAATGTAGAAAACTATAGAAAAAATTATTTTCTCTCAAAAAATTACATTTCCTTTGACATTTTCCACTTTCTTTAGCTGTAGGAAAATATATATATGAAAATAGGTTTGAGGACAGTTCTCAGATTTACTTATACTAACTACATGCATTGTGAAAAGAATTTCTTTAGATTTGATCTGTGGAAATATTACAAAGATAGCTTCTACAGCTACTGTAATTCATAAACAATTTTAAGTAGTTATATTTTTCTCTTGACATTCCTAGTTGGAGGTTCAAGCCTGTCATAGCCAGTGCATTACTTTACTCACAGATGCTAATGCTTTCAGGTTCATAAAAGATCTTGATTCTTATTTCATTGAATATAAATATAGTTTGAATCCATTTTGATGAAGCTATTGCCTCTTCTGTTAATTTCTTGATCAAATTCAGATTTTATATTTAAATCTATAATGATTTATCATAATGAAATTTACCCATAGAACTGCTAGTATTTTTTCCCCTGGTAGACTTAAGTGGTATGTATTTATGATGATTACTATTATTATATTTAATGTTAACATGAAAAAATGCAGATGTCTAAAATTTAATATTTTGGTGTTTGCTGTGTCCTGGCATGTTGAAGGACAGAAATATGATAACACTTTCCTCTTTTCTCATTTTCTTTCAAACCTAGCTTACCTTTTCTGAAGCCATAAGAAACAAAGCCAGATTATCCATCACAGGGAGTGTGGGAGAAAACGGACGCGTATTGACTCCCGACTGCCCGAAGGCCGTGCATACTGGAACTGCAATTAGGCAAAGTTCAGGATTGGCTGTAATTGCATCGGACCTACCATAAAAACCAAAAAAATAATTGAGTGCCTTAATCAAACTGTGTTGGTGACTGATGGGAACACAGCACAGACTGTAATGACATGGGAGTGTCATTGATGAACTATTAATTTGGCTGAGAAAGGGAAGTACATTCAAATGCGCCAGACATCATCAGCAACAATGTGTGCATGAGCTCAGCTCGGAAACCCAAATTCAGATTTTATATCAGGAAAATTAATAATTTAGTTTTGTTGGGGGGAGGGGGCTGGGAAGGGTGTATTAACAGCAACAAGTTTCACTTGAGTGGACTTAAAACTAATAAGACTTGCCAATTTAGCGCATTGAACTGTGAAGAACGTTTTCAGAAAGGACAACATTTTGATCTTTGTCTTGACAAAGAGAGAAAAGTAGCTATAGAAATCAATGAACATGCTAACCTGTGTCTCCAGAACATCAATATATACAATGGAAGAATACTCAGCTGTTCAGCTGTAGAAATGAATCACTAAACTGTGATAAGAAAATAATAAATATGTAAATCCTGTGACAAAATAAAGAAATTAATTACATTTTCTTTGAAAAAAGAGGAATATTGAAACATGCTTGCTTTTTAACTGATGTAAATTCGGTAGAGGACAACACAATTCTTTTTTCTAACCATCTTAGGGAACAATTCATTGCAATAATTGATATAAAATGCCATCACTGTAATGAAATTCAGAGACTTTTTTTTTTTTATAAAAGTTGTTGGTCATCCTCTTGTTTGCTGTTACCTTCATTCTGTCCCATCATTCTGTGTTCCACAGATTTGCATCTGTCTAATACAAGAAACAAAATGATAAAATATTTAGAGTACATCATCAGTCTGCAGTGTAGAATTAAAAGAGACTACGGGTCACTCATGTTACAGATATTATTTATAATCTTGTTCTGTGTAAGAAACTGT
Source organism: Ceyx cyanopectus (assembly GCA_013401355.1). Lineage (NCBI taxonomy): Eukaryota > Metazoa > Chordata > Aves > Coraciiformes > Alcedinidae > Ceyx > Ceyx cyanopectus. The sequence goes on from VYZU01046222.1 coordinate 7,869, forward strand.
GGTTTTTGTACCCACCAAAAAGAATAAAACAACAAATGTTCTTATAATATTGACAGAGCCTGAGTTGTTTTCTGATCATTAGGGGTGTCACCTGGAAAGCAGAATAAGGTGGTTCATTCCTTACTTCAGGATGCAGGACTTTATCAGACACAGGTTGAATCCCTGCACATTTGAATAGTGCTTTTAAGTCCTTAGAGAGGAGAGACTTGAAGCCGTCAAAGTATTGTCAGATGCATGAAGGCTAACACTGCTAAACAATGACCAACCATCAACAACTGCAGCAAAGGACAACCACACAAAAGCAGTAACCCAGTGGTGGTACTCATCCTATGCCACAGAGACATCTATGAAGTAGCTAAGCAGTGTTTGCTTCGCTGAAAGCATCAACAGTTCTTCCCTCACTCTAGACACCCTTTGTAATTACTGGACAGAAATAACCAATGAGATTGAATTATTTCTTTTTAAAGTAGACATAAAAACATCAAACTGCTGAATCACAGCAGAAAGAACCTGTATCTTACCAATGACTATAATCTAGTCTGAGGGCAACCAGTTCTTATACAGAGCTTGTCAGTGCAGGCAAAGGTGAAAATAAGGTGATGCTTGCCCCTAAGACATAATTACTACAATGTGTGCTTTTTTTAAAGAAAAAGACACATAACACTGCAGTGAATCACTGTGCCTAAACTTACTGTAGATCCTTGTTTTACTGGTATGTTTATCTCATTCATGGGTTCCTGTGAACTGTTTGTGTTCCTGTGGCCAAAGTGGTGAGTTGTTTGTTTTTTCTCCTGTTTGAGTAAAGCTGAGAGCTCCATCTCAGACTTCTTTTTGCAGTTGAATTTAAAAAGCTTCTGGGATATTTAGGTTTAAAAGAAAACAAACAACAACAACAAGAACAAACCAAAAGAAAATGAAAGAAAATAAAAAAGTGTTCGGCTTAATTTTTTTCATAAAAGTAACATATTAGAGTCTGAACAGATTGGGATACTGTGTGTGAAGAATGCTGTCTATTTTGTTCTACTGTGTATGTCTGTATTCCAGGAGCTTATCTTCATCTTTTCCTCATTTGGGACTGTGAGCAGTGCCAGTACTGTCCTGGGATATTTTACTGTCTTTCAGTGTTACTCTTTTTACATGCTCCCTGTCTCTTTAAATCATTACGTTTATTTTCACCTCCAGTAAAAATCCCATCACTGCAGCTAGGAAGGTCACTCCATTGAGCCCATTCTTAATTGCCTAAGTCAGACTTCCATTTGGCATCAAGACCCCTAAGCCCTCTGAGATGTGTTTTCCAGCGTCAGTAACTACCAAGGATCCCCACTAAGAGGAATTACAATCAAGCAGCATGAGCAATATAGTCACGGAGAACCATGGTCATGGAGTGGTGTGGCCCACCAAGAGCATGCAGTCAGCAGCCACGGCGGGGAATCACCGCATCCTCTCACCAATTCCAAGCCTTGTCCTTGGCAAGGGAACACTTTACTCAAAGAAAACTTGGAGAGATGAGGTGAAGAGGGTAGAGACTGTGTTTTTGCTGAAGCTTGTCATAAAATAACACAGATATAAAATGACTGGGGAAAAAAAAGAAGAAAACAAGCAAAAAAAACCAACCAACCAAAACAAAACAAAACTAGATGGGTAAATGCTACAGCAGAGAAAATTGACTAGATTCAGGTGATTGAAGTCTCAGGGTATTAGTCTGCTCCTTCTACAGTTGCTTACTCTGTTGTCATATTCCAAGGGGTAACTGTTGCATGACTGTGATGACGATCTTCATGTATCTATCTTAGGTTGCACTCAGACAATCTTGCTTTCACTTTTCCCCCTTCTCCCGAAACACTAATTTCTCACTACTCTCTGTATCTTTCCCCATTCTTTTTGAAAATAGTTTCAAAAGTCACCCTCCTGCCACATGTTGGAAATATGATCCAAAGGAGAGGTCCCTTCTTCAGCACAGGTTCAGGAAAGCCATGATCTCCATTTCTATGGGCATGAGTCTCTGAGAAGCAGTTGAGCAGCTCCTGGCAACCTCCCAGCAGTGTCCTCCATCCTTCCTCCAGCTCTTTTCTCTGATAAGACCCTCTAACAGTTTCATAACAACTGGCTCAAAGGGAGAAAAAATAAGCAAAGGGGGCTATTAATTAAAGGAATTTATAAATATTCAGGCATTTACTCAAATATTGTCCCCATTTTTCCAAGTTTTTGCCCTCAAAAAGAATACAGGTAACAGAACCTAACCTATTTTTACTTCATGAGAAACCCCAAGCAATGATGTCTGGCCTCCAACAAATGGTCCAGGGATGTCCCATCCACCTTGAGTCATATCTGCCAGTCACAAAGGTATCTCAATCACCACAAAAGAAACAGAAAGAGCACAGGATAGCCATAGATGGGCAAAATAATTGAGGATGATCAAAACAATGATTATGATCAACTAAAGACTAGTTGCTTCTGCATAAACCTAAGCATTTGGGTTCCCTTGGGATGTCTTTGAGTATCCCACCTGGCCTTCCACTACAAGTCCAGAAAAACATGAGTCTTCATAGATCCTGGATCAGATCTAGGAGTCCCCTGCAGATATCTCTGATGACCTAAAACATCTCAAATGTTACGATGTACTTTTCAGATAGTAACTGAATTATGTCCTATAGCCTGTTCAGCTGTTGCTTTCAAGAATCCATTGACCAGATGTCCATGGATACCTTAGACACATCATTTTCTTATAGGCATCTACATTTAGCTAACTTAACAATGAACTGAATGATAGATATATTTTAAATTTAAAATCATTTCAGTCATGATGCAATGAAGTGCAGCTATTAACATTAATACTTAGAACAATATTAGACTTGTAAAATAAGTGTCCTCTGAGTTGGCGTGAATCATACCATAGCAAAAGCCTGGTTTGACACTCACTGTTATATTAGTTGGGTTTTATTCTACACATTCAACCATCCCACACTGGTGGTGTATTCTATTAAACACCTACTAAATTAAAAATTGATACAGACTTGCTGGGTTGTATGAGGACTTCAAATGAAAAATTAGTTTTACACAACCACTTGTTATTGCTGAATTTCAATAATAGTAATATTCAATATTTTCATCAATGACCTGGATGAGGGGGTAGAGTGCAACCTCAGCAAGTTTGCTGATGACACCAAACTGGGAGGAGTGGCTGACACAGCAGCAGGCTGTGCTGCCATCCAGAGAGACCTGGACAGACTGGAGAGCTGGGCAGGGAGAAATTGAATGCAATTTAATAAGAGCAAGTGTAAGGTGCTGCATCTGGGGAAGAATAAC
>VYZU01046222.1:11389-22062 GCA_013401355.1 Ceyx cyanopectus
TCCAATGACAGGACGAGAGGCAATGGGTGCAAGCTGGAGCACAAGAGGTTTAGGGTCAACACAAGAAAGAACTTTTTCTCAGTGAGGGTGACAGAGCTCTGGAACAGGCTGCCCAGGGGGGTTGTGGAGTCTCCATCTCTGGAGACACTTAAGACCCGCCTGGATCTGTTCCTGGGCAACCTGATCTAGGTGATCCTGCTCAGGCAGGGGGGTTGGACTAGATGATCTTCTAGGTCCCTTCCAACCCCTAATCTCTGTGAATCTGTGGAGGACACAGAATAATGAATATCTAGCTCCATAGGTGTTTTTTTGCAAGCCATCAGGAGTAAAAAGTGTCTTTTTTTCAAGGTTAAATGAAGCTATTTTTTGCATCCAGGACTTTGATTCTGTTGCTTTGCTTTTATCTGCTATAACACTCTACCCTCCCACGTAGATATTTTTAGACCTTAATCAAGCTGTGTTGTCATGACCTGTTCTTTCAGGTAAATTGAATTTATTTAAATATCTCATTGTACAGCATTTTGGAGCAATTCCTGATACCTGTATCCTTGTCTGTGTTAGCACAATGCTATAGTCAGTCATATTTCATAATCCTGAAAGCTTCATCAGGGTAACACCACTTTGGCAAGAAAGACAGAACCCTCACCACAACCCTGTGACATCCATTCAGATGTCTGCAGGTATCCCGGTTTCAGCTGGGATATAATGATTTTTTTTCTTTTTACTAGCTAGAATAGTGCTGCATTTTGGATTCTATATGGGAATTGGTATGAGAAGAATCTTGTTAACATACTGATATTTTTAGTTGTTGCTAAGAAATGAAAGACTTTTCAAATTCCCATGTCTTGTTAGGGTGCAGGTGCACATGAAAATGAGATGGAGCATGGCCAGAGTAATGGATCCAAACTGACCACTGGAATATTTCATATCATACCATATCATAGTCAGTATGTAGATTAGGGTTGTCCAGGAAGCCGAATCTCTTCTGGGATTGATATTTTTGGCATTTTCCATAACAAGTTATTTTCATAACTAGTCAGGAATTGGGTATTGGTCAGTAGGTGGTGCAAAATTACATTGTACATAATTCATTTGTATATTCTATTATTACTTTTACTATCATCATTATTTTAATCATATTTTATTTCAATTACTAAATTGTCTTCATCTCAACCTATGATCTCCTTACCTCTATCCCTCTTGTCCATTCCCTGAGGCAGGAGGAGGGTGAGTGAGCATCTGTGTGGTGTTTTGCTGATGGTTAGGTTTAAACACGGCTTCACAAAAGCAGGTGAAGACAGAAAACTCCCTTGCCTTGTCTTTATTCAGCTGTAGATCTGCTTGTTTCTCTGTTTGGGGACATGGTAGGCTTGCTGTCCTAGCTTTAACGCAAGAAGAGGGATGCTCCCATCTGCTGCTACCTTTCCCTCAGCAAGCAGTCATTGAGGGCACCTCTCAGACTCCATCATGGCCAATGGCATTGAATAGACACTCAAGAAAAATAAGGATGAATCCCTGTCCCACTCAGGACCCCTGAGACAGGTTTTCTCCTCAGAGCTGATGCTGGAGCAACATGGCCACCCAAATCCAGAGCAGTCACAGACTGTTAGAGGGAGGATAAGGTGGGATGAGAGCCTAACCACGCTCATCAGTGAGTTATTATCACATGTTGCAGAGAACATGTGGTGGCTTTTTCCCTGCCTACTGCTTGTAAGCCTACAACTTTATTCTGTTTATTTCAGTGGGAATGTGATACGTAGGTATGTTCTCTGAATTGGTATTTTAGGCAGAAAATATTAATTTATATATATTTTATAATTGAAGATGCATTTCTTAATTTTATTTCTTTTGGAAGTTTTCTATAATACCCACACATACACCAAAAAAAAAAGAACTAAGTTTTTTTGGGCTGCTATACTTTGTATGTAGCAGTGGCATGGTACATAGGGATTGTGGGGGGAGCTGAAGAGAGCTGGTAGAACTTCTCAGACAAACTCCCTTTGAAACTGATATGTGTTGTGTAACCCCGAGAAAAATATTGCATGGGTATTAGCAGTACCGGCTTCCCCCAGGTCAAACCGGTAAGTCTTGGCATCAGCTTCTGAGAAAACCTCATCTCCATTAGACCTCAGAAACCTACATCTCAGTTATTATTCTCCTTCAAGCTTTGAATCCTCCATTGAACTTCCAGAGATGAACTGCCTGGTATTTTTGTGATTAGATTTGTAACCCTGTTGAGTCAGCTTGGCAATGTTGTCAAATTTGGGTGCAGATGTATAGGAAGACACCAAAGAGGAGTGTGTTGAGAATTTATTTCAGCCATTCTTTCTGCTCCTGACATAAATACAGGCAGCTCTTGCAAACCTGTCTGCTGCTGAAGATTTCCACCATCTATGAAACCGTATCCAACAGGGTTAGGAAGTTCACAGCAGTGCCACTGGAGGTCAGATTTCAGTNCCAAAATGTTGGAAAAAATCGAGGTTCAGCATTCAGTCGTAGACCTGGGTAGAAGTTCAGTGGAGAGGGGGCAATAAGAGGGCTAGACTAGTAAGATGGGTAGCACACACTCTGTGTTGACAATGGATATTAAAAAAAGGTGAAAGCAGTTAACTGTGATAAACAAGAAGAGGCAGAGATAAATGGGGAAACTGGCCATCAGGCAAGAGCACCCTGGGTAGACAGAGGCTGACTGCTTGGCCCCACTGACTCCTCTTCCTCAAGAAGAAATAGTGCACTGCATCTGTGTGCACAGATACATACACAGACACATGCTTTCCTGTTCAGATCTCTATGAACTGAAGGGCAGTACAGACACTGATGAGTACTCTGAGTTTCCCTTGTTGCAGACAATGGTGAGGACATTTAGCACAATGCTTGTCATGAGAAGGACCAGTGCCCCTGCCACCATGTGTGCCATGTAGATTGGGTCCTAATGACCCCAAGGAAAGGTAGCAGATCAAGTCTTTCTGCAGGTTACTCCATTCCCTTTGGCAGTGGTAATTAGGGTTTGGGAGAAGGCTTTTCAAAGTCTGCTCCACTTACACTGTTTTTGTGTTTTCCGCTAACCTCTTTCTGAACTCTTGGATTAAAAGCTGTGAACTGAAGCTGACAGAGCTTGATTTCTGTCTTTCCTACAAAGACTTTTGTTCTACAGGAAAGAGCTCTTTTCTACAAAAAGAATAAACATATGAACTACTCAGACTTAACAATGATCATATTTCAAAAGGGACAGTGTGAAGAAGGCATGAGGGACTTACTTTCTGAATGGGTTTGCTCATCCTGAATAAAAGCTGGCATCTTCTAATAGACTGAATTTTCTTTTCTAGCAAACAGTCCATCTAAACGGACAAGCTGCTGAGTACACCCTCTTAAGTAAACAGCCTTTTCTCCTTCTTGAAGAAACATTGCAATTATTATAAATATAGCAGATGGGAAAACACCCATGGGATGGGAAGGACAAGAAACTGGTGGACTCTAAGAAGGAAGAGCAACTGGCATGTAGACTTTGATCCACAAGAAAAGTTCTTTTGTGATAAAATCAAAGTGGGACAAGTATTTATGTTCACTTCTTCTGAAAGAACAGATTCCAGAGAATATTTTGCCATCAATAATCTATTTTAAATTATCTAAATCTCATATATAAGGTAAAATTCAAATCGGTTCTTAGTAAACTATATGACAATGTATATTTGACTTGACAGAAATGCTAGTTTTTCAGTTGAGACAGCTCAGAAATCAGTGACAACCCTTATATTGTCCATTAAGAGCAAGAGCTTTCCTAGATGCCATTCTGGATTAGCCCACAATTTCTCCTCTATATTTCTGAGAAAAGAAAAATAATAATTCTCTGTCCCGAACTTGTAAAAGAAGTTTTACTTGTTCTTTTAGTTTTAGTCATCTATGAGTGATTTAGAAATCCATTAGTGCACCAGACACCAGCCCTAGCTTGGACAGCGTACCAGTACTCCGGGAGATATCTGCAGGGAGTTCTGCATATCTCTAAAAACAACTCTACTCGTGATCACTGCCTGTGCAGGTCTTTAAAATTAGCAGAAACACCCATATAATCAAACATCAAAAGCACAGATTTTTTTTTTTCAGAGCTTTTGTTAGTTTGGTCCGTTTATATCTCCTGCTGTTAGCCCTCAGATTTCTTTCTTTGCTAAAACCAATCTGAAAGAATAATATCTCTTATCTCGGAGTCTGGGTTTTTTCCCTTCTGTCTTCTGTGCAATTTTGTGAAGATTTGGCCACTTGGAAGTGGACAGTCACAGCTCACAGGGAGGCTGATCCTCTCTCTCATCCTCTCCCAGCTCTTTAGACTGGAACACAGACTGGCCACTCGGTTCTCAGAGTCAAGGACCCTCATCCTCCCCAGGTCTCTGTTCTGCCACTGGAAACTATTCTGCCTTCATCTTCTGGGGCCCCATGTACTATCCAGAAATCCTATGGCATATTCCTCAGAGAGGGATCACCATAGAGACCCCAGCTCTGAAAATGCTCAAGGTGCCAGTGGACGTTGTTCTCGTTCAGCATATCTCAACTCAGGCCTGGGAAAATTAACAATTAATCTCTTCACCTTTGTATATTCCATTTTCCTACTTTTTCTGCTGTTTTTTTACTTTCTTAATTCCTATTTTTCTGCAATAGTGCAACAAGTTACATGGAAGAAATTGAGTGATCAATTGATCTGTCTTCACATCATTTCTTCTGAATACTTCTGGGTGGAGCAGTTTGCTGTGCTTGTAAACAACCTGGAGACTTTCAACTAAAAGACCTCACTGTTAATAGCATGAATAAAATAGTAATGAAGCGTCCATTTAAAAGTAAATTTAATACCTGAATTGATAGAGAAGCAAGTTGGTCCCCATTTACATCTACCTCTGCTTGTTTATCACAGTTAACTGCTTTCACCTTTTTTTAATATCCATTGTCACAACAGAATGTGTGCTACCTGTCTTACTAGTCTAGCCCTCTTATTGCCCCCTCTCCACTGAACTTCTACCCAGCTCTATGACTGAATGCTGAACCTCGATTTTTTCCAACATTTTGGATACTAAATGTACCTGACACATTTTGCAGACGCAGCTGCCTCACGTTGCTTTAGTGAGATGACCTAACCCCCTTTAGGGTATGTGAGCTTGGGGTTTCTGAAGCATTTTTAACTCTGTTATTTCTGACTGGTGAGATCTCACTGCTAGTCCTTGGAGGAAAGATGATAAAATCATGGCAGATAAGATGTAAGGTAGAAGAGTCAGAAGTGTAGACCTGTGTAAAAGTGAAAAATAAATAAAGACAAGATAATTTTATTACAGAAATGGGAATAATTTACCTCTAGGTTTTGACCTCATATCTATTCTGTTCTAGAAAATTATGCAAGAACATAAACATTGCTTTATTAAACCAAAGCAACAGTCCATCTGTCCAGAAATTCTGTCCCTTGAAATTGGCTCCCAGCAGGTGCTTCTCAGAAAAGTGTAAACACCCTCCACTGGGATCAAACTTTCATCTGCTGTAACCTCAGGGCACTAGGATGTCATTTGTCCATAAAGGCTACAGCCCTCTCCTCTCTAACTCACTTCTTGTGACTATTCTTGTGACTCCCATTGCACTCTTGGATTTACTTGCTACCACCTCAGAAAGTTGTTTGATTCATGAACACTCCTATGACTGAGCAGAAAACCTTTGGAAAGGATTTTTCTCACAGGCTTAGTACTGAGAAACAGCAGTAAGTGAAATCATCAACATCACTTAATCTTTGGAATAGTTATGAGAAGCAGGCAATGGCTTCTCCAGTACATTAAACAGGTGACTAAAAGATATGCACTCTATTAACAGAGTAATACACAATAGTTTTCCATGGAAGAATGTCTAATTTATATCTTTCCTATTTTGCAAACCAAAACTTCAGAAAATGCTTTTCAAACTTCAGTCCTCTCTTTTAAGTTCATATTTCTGTAATCTTTTCCTATCTCAGTGAGATAGACGTTGGTCTGAAAAGCATTGTTCAAGTAGCTAAATTGACAAAGAAGCAAAATTAAAAATTTGTTTCTTCCTTTAACTCTGATACACTCTGTGATGGGGCTATCCATCAAGAGTGAGCTATCTCAGAATGGATCACAAGTCTGGCACAATGTAATTACTGAACCAGAAGCATTGTATTATATAGCATGAAATGAAATAGCAACTTTGCCTTCCGCATTATGAAGCAGTTGACTATTGATGGAGTGTTGCAATTAGAAAATATGGAAGTAACCAGGGAAGGTATTCCACAGTCTGCTAATGTGAAAAATAAAAACACTGATACTGTGAAGTAGGGAAATTAAAACCAGTAAAATTGTAACAGAAAACAACAATGGTATTCATAATAAACTGAAAAAAGGACAGAATGGCAGTGTCTTCTGAAGTAGGTCAAGTTTAAAAGGATTATGTTCACTGCATGAAAAGGGCTTCTTCTCCTCTCTTGTCAGCAGAGCTATTTTTTCCCTAATGTTTTCTGATGACTGAGAACTGTTGCATTCATTGTCATAGTAACCGTGACCTAGCATCACAAGATTTTGCTTTAAGAAAACCAGAAGGAAAATTGATGAGTTGGGGGTGAGAGCTGACATGGTCACATGGCCCAACATCCCCTCTCCAAGTCCCATTTCATGCTACATGAGTGATATATGGGTAGATCACAGCACCACTGCAAGACTGCCTGGTAACACAAATCCAAAAGAACACTGATGGCATAACTAGCAGTTTGAAAAAACCCACATTGTTTTGGTATAAATTAGCAAAAAAATACATTAAAAAAAAAAATATATAGTCTTTTCATATTCAGAGAAATGTTCGAAATTTTTAAGTAGTTCAGAAATGGTTCACATTTGTCTATTTATTTTTACCCAAAATCTTCCCTGTTCTTGGGTCAGTGACCACAAAACCCAGGTTATTGCATTACCTGGATAATTGCTCTCCGTGCTAGGCAATCCTGACAAACCTCCTGAATTCTGCCTCTCTTATGTTTTAAAAGGGAAAGATAAACCCTTTCTCCAAATCACAGAAACCTCTTTTTAATATACATGTTTGATTCATTCATATCAGGGAGCTGAAAATTTGTCACTTTTTTCACTTATTTCAGTATATTGGGTTTATGTGACAAGGTTTTGTAAGTGGGGGGCTATAGGGGTGACTTCTTTGAGAAGCTAGTAGAAGCTTCTTCTATGTCCAACAGTCAGTACCAGCTGTCTCCAAGGCAAATCTAACACTGGCCAAAGCTTAGCCCATCAGTGACAGTGGTAGTACCTGTGATAACATATTTAAGAAGGGAGGAAATCCACTGTGCAACAGTAGACAGAAGAGAGGGATGACAATATGTGAGAGAACCAACTCTGCAGATGAGGTGGATGTGCTCCAGGCAGAAATACCCCTGCAAAGTGTGTGAAGACCATGGTGAGGAAGGCTGTGCCCTGTAATCCACGGAGGCTAATAGCAGAGCAGATAGCCACCCATGCAGCCCTTCGTTGACCCCACCACACCAGAGAGGTGGATGCCCAAAGGAGGCTATGCTAGAGCAGACTCCCAGCAGGAACCTGTGGAGAGAGACGTCCACATTGGAACAAGTCTGCTGGCAGCACTTGTAACATCATGGGTGACCCACACTGTTCTTTAAGGCTACATCCTGTAGAAGGGACCCATGCTGGAGCAATTTATGAAAAACTAACCCATTGGAAAGACCCTTATTGGAGAAGCTTGTGGAAGACTGTCCCCCATGGGAGGGACTCCATGCTGGAGCAGGGGAATAGTGTGAAGAGGTTTCCCCTTGAGGTGGAAAGAGGAGTAAGGAGTAGAGACGTGATAAATTGACCACAACCTCCATTCACCATCCCCCTGTGCTGCTGGAGTAAAGGACAGAGAACTCAGCAGTGAAGTTCAACTTAAGAAAAAGGTACAAGTGCAGGCAAGGTGCTTTTAAGGTTTGATTTTCCATTATCCTACTCTGATTTGATTGGCAATAAATTAATTTTCCCAGGTCAAGTCGGTTTTACCCATAAAAGAAATTAGTGAGCACTCTCTCCCTGTCCTTATCTCAACCCACAAGCCTTTCATTGTAATTTTCTCTCCCTGTCCAGCTGGAGGGGAGTGATAGAGCCAACAGAATTTGGTGTTCAATGAGGGTTAACCTAACACATTCAGAAAGAATCTCAGATAAACTTTCCCCAGGGGAAACACTGGTTTGTGTCTACTTACTTTTTCCTTTCTCAAGCAAGTGCTGGTTGGTTTAAATCCTACTCTGAGGTGCCTCATCTCTCCTTTTACTACACAAGCAGAACAATTAAGTACAAGCAACTTTGGGGTGCTTCAGTGCTGAGTATCCAAGTTTCTCTTCATATGCAGCCCTGTTTCACTGTGGAGAATCAGTCTCAAGAGCAATTTTGGATTGTAGTAGTCAAATTTATTTCCACTGTAGAAGCACACTTGTTTCAGTAATAAAAAAATAACATTTTCTTTACAGAATAAAAGTAATCCTGTAGTGGTATAAATATACTTACTTGCACAAGAGTTAATGTAAGTCACTCAACATATATTCAGATTTAGTATTCTCACAGTCCTAAATTTCAAATGAAGTCAACAAAAGATAGTTACTTGCAGAAACAAAAGAAGTGTAAGGTCTGGCTCAGCTGGGATTTAAACATACATGAAATAATAGAAATCTTCCTTGTTATTATTTTAAATGAATACACTGCTTATACAAAGTACTCACTTCCTTCAGTGTAATTATTTGTTTGTCCAGTTAAAACACAGTATATACTGTCAGCCACAGAAGCCTCTTCCATCTGTCTCTCAGACAAGGCCTCAGTGCTGGCCAGGCAGAACTGATCCCCAAGAGTGCTGGTGTTCAAGCTCAATGCTCCTTAGTCTGTGCTCAGCCTCTGAGCCTCCACTCCCAAGCCTCCCATCACCAGCTACCATCTTTCAAGGAACAAACCAGATCTAGCAATTGAATTCAGGGGGTCGAGACTCATGAGACAGCATGTCTATTAAGTCACTATACTATGCCAAGACTGATGCTGTATTTTATAAAATATTACTTACTTGATGCAACCAAGAGTCCAGATTATCATAGGCACAGATGAGGCACAACTTCATCTAGCATGAATACCTCATGCAAAAGAATACAATTTTCTGCACTCCAATTCAAGTAATGGAACAACAGTAACTGCAACTGCACTGAATTTAACTTGTACTTTTAACCTTTATATAGTTTTTGAGCTCTTTTTCCAATTCTGGGGGTAGACAAAAAAAAATAATTTAATGAACCAATTGGATCATGACCCTGTGATACTGTGTTCTGTCTAACTTGCACTTATTTACTGAGTGGGCTACCATCAGCACCATGCCCTCACAATATGTTGATTTATTCGGATCCTTCCTTACTGTTACTACAGTGAAAAAAAGTACAAGATTCAGCCTTAATTATTCTCAATGTATCTATGAGAGGAGGACACCAAACTAATACAACACAATACTGCAGACAAGAGATCATAACACTTAATTCTGATACACTGAAAAGCAATTTCACACATAAGCTCACTTATGTAGACACAGACATATTGAGCACCATTCTTTTTTTAGGTTTTTTTCCTTTTTCAGTTTAACATCAACTCTGAACAGAAGAATGTTAAGCCTCTAGGATACTTTCAGTATTAATAACTACCTCTATTTTATAAACATCAAAACACTAATGCTGACACTTCAGTCAAGAAGTTCACTGCAAGTGACCCTCTCTCTGAATTCGAAGGCGCTCCTTCTCCACTTGCAAGCGTTCCTTCTCAATCTGAAGCTTCTCAGACTCAAACTTTAGGAACTGCAGCCTCTCCTTCTCTAACTGCAAACGTTCTTTTTCAAGTTTTAACTTTTCAGTTTCTAGATCTAGAGGCTGCTGCATGATGGGTTTTTCTGTTTGGGTAAGATCATTTTCCAGAGCAGGTTTCTCAGCATGAAGAGTCTCTAGTCTGAGTTTCTCCCATTCAATCTGAAGTCGCTCCTTCTCAATCTGGAGTCTCTCACGCTCCAAGTCCACGTGCCGCAACCGTTCTTTTTCAATTTGCAGGCGCTCCTTCTCCACTTGCAACCTTTCAGCTTCAATGTCTAGTCGCTGCTTCTCCAGCTCCACCTTCTGCTTCTCCAGATTTAGAAGCAAGTGAGAATCTTCATAGGCTAGCCTAGCTTGAGCAGAGCTCAGATTTCCAAACTCTTCAATGTGGGGGAAGTCTGGTAGGTCATTTTCCTTTTTCGAATCTGGTAACACTGATGACAGAATTTCTTCTTCCTCCTCAATGGGAAACTGTAGAGAGGAATGTGAAAGACAAGAATTACATTCCACTCTTTATGCCACAATAAATTTGCTACACACACCAAGCTTAAGAAGTGTGAATTGAGTCATGGTGAAGTAAAGTGAATTGGGAAGTGGCTAAAGGACAAAGCCCAGAGAGTTGTGCTCAGAGGAGCAGAGTCTGGCTGGAGGCCTGTGACTAGTGGAGTCCCCCAAGGGTCAGCACTGGGTCCAGTATTATTCAGTATATTCATCAATGACCTAGACGAGGGGGTAGAGAGCACCCTCAGCAAGTTTGCTGGTGACACCAAACTGGGAGGAGTGGCTGACACAGCAGCAGGCTGTGCTGCCATCC
>VYZU01046222.1:22378-39411 GCA_013401355.1 Ceyx cyanopectus
GACTTTTCTCAATGTCATCCAATGACAGGACGAGAGGCAATGGGTGCAAGTTGGAGCACAAGAGGTTTAAGGTCAACACAAGGAAGAACTTTTTCTCAGTGAGGGTGCCAGAGCTCTGGAACAGGCTGCCCAGGGAGGTTGTGGAGTCTCCATCTCTGGAGACACTTAAGAGCCGCCTGGATCTGTTCCTGTGTGACTTGGTCTAGGTGATCCTGCTCAGGCAGGGGGGCTGGACTAGATGATCTTCTAGGTCCCTTCCAACCCCTAATATCTGTGATTCTGTAACTGAAAATAACATACTGGCTTTTTTAATCTTCAGAACCATTTAATTCACATGCTAAGAAATAACCACATTAGATCAGAAGACTCTTTCCTACCATTACATAAGTAGAAAAACATCCTTTATCTGTGAGTTAATATCTAGTAATGAAAAATAGGAGAATCAGCTTGTCAGTGGACATGCAAGAATGTACACATTATAGAGCACTCAGAACCACTGATAGAAAACTGGATCTAAAAAAAGCGTATGTTGTTCTTACTTTTCATATAGCTGAGTGTCAGGTATGTAAGCCACTTGGAATTTGCTGTGACTTCACTATTTATCAGATCAGTGGATCCCTAGGCTATACAGCCTGTCCGCTAAACGAGTCTTCCCTAACTTGGGGATTCCATTTCTAAAAACCATTTAACATTGACATTTTTTACATGTTCCTAAACCTTCAATCTGTATTAAGTGGGTCAATAAACATGACTTAACTAACCAATTATCAAATTTGCTGTAAAGCTATTTATGATGCAGAAGTTAGGCCCATTACTCTTGGCAGACTTGCGTGCTACAGATTCATAGTACACAAGGAATAATTGCCACCTACTTAGTATGCTGCAAAAGAAAAACAAACTGAGGCAAACAGGGGTTCAGAAAAATCTTAAAGACAATGAAACTAACAGCTAGTCCTCTATCATGAGAGCAGACAGACACTGTTCTTCAGTTGTACAACTAGTGTCTGTACTATTTAACAGCTTACACTGATTTTCTTCCCAGCACACATCTCAACTGAGATTAGACATGAGCTGCTTTCCCCCTCACCCCAAAAAAGTCTCAAAAACTGTTTAAGTATCCCTTTTTGAAATGAGAACCATATATCTGTACAGGCACAACAAAACTATCCAAACATTTGACTTCAGCTGGCTCCTTACTCTAGTAATGGTACTACGAGGAGTAACAGCCCATCTACAGGATCCACCACTGCTCAAATTCACACTAAAATTCTGACAAAGAGGAATGGCTAACTTCTTCAAGTAATATTTTCATCTAATTTGCATTTTTTGAGAAATGCAAGCAGTATTCTACTTCTTTCTGTACCTTCAGGTAACATACTTTCATTTGCTAGAGGTATATTTCTCTTCTCTGTTCATCCAGACAGACATCCTAATTATTAAAGTTTCCTTCAACAGCATATTTCCATTTTACTGAGCAAAATAATTCTTATCTATGGCACACACAAATGGAAAACATATGTGAAAATACACCTTCAAAGTTGAGGGATATACATTTCATAATCAACATCCAAGACCTCATACACTATTGCAAGCTGTTACATTTGAATACCGTCTCTCTGAAACATATTTGTTTCTACAGTTTCTTTAATTCACACATTCAGAAAAAGAACAGAAACAGATGCCATGAAAAAAAAACACATCAAAAAGCCTTATGCTGAAATGAAAGGAATGACATATTGCATATAGGTAACATATGTCAGTCACTCACTTCAAAACTCTGTGGATCCTCCTCTTCCTCTTCTACTTTAATTTCTGTTAAAGATCCACCAGCTTCTCTGAAGTCAGTAATATTCTGCCATTCAAAACTAGATTCAATTGCAAATCCCATTTTCTCATCCATGTCTTCATTGAGAGAATCATCTAAATTGGATGAAGGAAGGTGAAACCCAGCACCTACTACTTTGATGTTTGCATTCAGACGTTTTCTCTTCATGAGTGCTCTCCAGTCAAGGTATCGCCTTTTCACTTCTGTCCCTGTTCTTTGCTCTCCTTCACCTACAGCATTAACACACTCTGCTATTTCCTCCCAAGCTTTCCGTTTCATCTCATTAATAGTTGTATTAAGTTGCTTTGAAAAGAGTACATCTCGCCTTTTTCTGATTTCCTTAAGGAGAGTTTGAGTTTCCTGAACACTAAAATTGCTTTTTCTTTTTCTTTTTAATTGTTTCATTTTTTCCAGCTTTAACCTAATAATTTCACCACAGTAGGCTACAGAGACGATCTGACACTAATCAATTATCAATACAAATAAAAATTAAAAGAAAATGCAAGCAGAGCTCAGTTCTCATGAAGTGAATTTTCTCTTCACTTTGTAGTATTTTCCTATTTGTCAGGCTTCCTAAGAAAAAAAGAGCAAAACATAAATCTCCAAGGTATACACTGTATATTTCATTTAATGGACTTGACTCCTAAGAATGCATAATTTGAACTCATTCATTTAATACAAGAAAAACATCTTTGTTAAACTCTGAATATAAAGTAGCTATAGATAACTTCTATAATATTATATGAATTATAAATCCATTCATACATCCATGTCACAAACTGTTTGGGTTAATATTTTCATTACAAAAATATAAGAGTTAAAAGAAAATATAAGTATCGCTAGTCAAAATTTGCTTAAGGCTGAAATTTGACATACACATTGCATTTTGAATGCTAATTATTTCCAAAAGAAGCTATCATTGTTATGTCATTACTTCAAAAACAATAAATGTTTAGGGGACTGAAACTTCTGAGATAGATTTCAAGTGAGACACTATTTTCATCAAAAGAAAAAAAAAAAAAAGTGGAAAAAAACCCCCCACATTAAAAGCTGTAAGTAGTTTTACAGGCAGATGCTCTTCTCACTTACCTTAATCACAAAAAAACCCAGAACCTGGGACAATTCTGCTGAATGTTTGAAAATAACTACTAGTTGAAACATCAGAGATGTTTTAACAAGAAAAGATTTAGGAATGTCAGTATATGCTCACTGGTAAAGCCCTCCTCCTGTTTGCCTCTCACACTGCAAAACTCCTCACATCAGATATGATGACTGGTTCAGAAGTCATCCAGTCCTCCACCCCCAGCAACAGCTGCTCTTGTGCCTGATGCTGAAAGCTAAATCTCATCCCATAATACACCTGAGAAGTTGTGTGCAATTCTGTACAGAGAGAAGAAAGTTTGAATGGGAGCAGGGGGCTATTAATGCTGTGATTAATACAGACCATATTACAAACAAACAAACAAAAATTAAAAAAGAAAAGAAAAACAGAAAAAAATCAAACCAAACCAAAAAACCAACAAAACAACCAATCGATTGTTTGAAAGCGGACATCAAAAATAAAAACCAGTTCTCGGTCACAGACTGCTTAGTAATGGTCC
This sequence comes from Ceyx cyanopectus, assembly GCA_013401355.1. Taxonomy (NCBI): domain Eukaryota; kingdom Metazoa; phylum Chordata; class Aves; order Coraciiformes; family Alcedinidae; genus Ceyx; species Ceyx cyanopectus. The sequence goes on from VYZU01046222.1 coordinate 25,805, forward strand.
CATTTAGGATTTGTTTTGAACTTTCTTTTATACCGTATCACCTAACACTTCAACTCTAAATGACTTTAAACACAGGAGGCCAACAAATCACTACACAATACTTAAAGACTTTCAAGATGTTATGTTTATTCACTATTAATCTAATAGACTTTTTGGCCACCTGAAGCAAATGTCTTGCAGATCATATATGCAAATATATGCATATGGGACTTAAACCTTATCTCTCCTTGGTTATACAGGATTCTTAAAAAACCTATTTATTTTTTTTCTGCTGTTATTCTCAAAAAATTGCCTTTTGGAGGGATAAATGCACATAATAGTTTAGAAAATATTAATCTCTCATACACACTATTGACTGCAAATACATGGTTTGCTTGCAAAGCTTTCCATATCAAGCAACATTCTTTGACACCCAACACATAAGCATGATGGCACTAAACGTTTTTTAAACTTCAAAATATTTTATTTTTAAAAAAAAAAGCTACTCTGGCTTGGAACAGCTTATATTTTTGTATTAAGAGAGGTTTTGGCACAGGAGGAGCTGGTGCTGCTGAACATGTTAACAAGAAGACAGTCCTCTCTGCAAGGACATTAGATTTAGGGCACGAAAAAAGGCAAGCACTGACGGGAACCAGCAACACGTAAAAGGTTAATTTAATGAAGCAGAGATTAAGTACTGAGGCTGGAAAGCACCTGCGGATTCTGTCGGTTGAATCCGCAGATGAATCAGTCAGAAGTTCAGCTTCCTCTGACACGAAGTGAAGGGAGACAACCTCCCTTCCAAAGAGGGCGCGCACTTCGACAAGTTGAAGACAGGCGCAGCCTCCGGTCCGAGACGGCCCAGAGAGTCTGCGGCAGCACCGCCAGACAGCAGGGCCGGCCCTGTCCCACCACGAGCCGCACGAGGCGCTGCGGGGAGGCCATGGAAGGCAACAAAGAAAGGCAGGGGCACGGCCGGCTGCTACGGCCGGCACAGGCTCGCCCGGGGACAACCAGGCTCGCTCCGCCAGGGCAGCTGTGCCCCGGCCGCGGGTGTCTCTCCCGTTAAGCCCCAGGGAGCAGGTAGGCCCATAGCCCCCAACGCGCTGCAAGCCAGGACCCTCGCCCCCAGCAAGTGACCCGCGGGCAGGCCAGCAAGGCCCCCTGTCTCTCCCGGGAGAAGTGGGAGCAAGAGGAGGGCCTACCCTAGGGGCCGCCGAGCAGGACGACAGACAACCGCCCCACCGCCCTGAGGGGCCGAGGGCAGTGAAAACTCCACTGCTCTCCCCCCACAAAAGGGCCGGGGGGCTACCTGAACCCGGCCCGAACAGCTGTCCTCCGAGGAAAGCAGCTGCCTCAGGCCCCCTTCTCTCCACACCCCACTCGGATCCCCGGGGAGCTGCATAACTACTCACCTGCGCCCAACTCTCCCCTCCGGGTTGCCGGTCCTTTAACAGTCACCGCCCTCCCATTGGGCGAGCTGCGTGCTTGTCAGTCCTTCCCGCACGCCTATTGGCGACCCACGCCCGCCACTTCTCCCCCTTCCCGCCCCCTAACCTCCCTGACGCGCCAAACGGGCCGTAATCACCCACGTACGCTTGGATCGCGACAACTCTCCCAGAGGACCGCTGCTGTGCGCAGCCAGTGGATAAAGCCACTGCTTGTCTTCCCAATCCCTGTCAGTGATTGGCTAGTAGCTGTCAAGGCCAGCCTCTCTTCTCAATGAGCTTCCGGCGGTGGGGATCTCGTCGTTTTACGGAGGAGTCAGATAGGGCGGTTCAGGCGCTGCTGCTCTGCCTGCGCCGTCTGCCTGCGAGGGTGGTGCGGCGCTTGGGGGCAGTGACATAGGGCTGCCATAGAGCGTGGGTGTGGGTGTGGGTGTGGGCGTGGGTGTGGGCGTGGGTGTGGGCGTGGGTGTGGGCGTGGGTGTGGGCGTGGGCGTGGGTGTGGGACGGGGAGAAGTGTTTCTGTGAGGAAGGAAGCGGGGGGGCTCAGCTTGTGGGGGGGGCGAGTTTGCAGAACAGGCCTTTCCAGGGCCATAGGAGCCAGCTATTGGGGGGCGAAACACAGCAGTTTGCATCTCTTCCTAAACTGGGTGGGTTCCGTGTATTGTGGGGTCTGTGATTATGTAGTAAAATAACATTTTTGGAAATACTATCGAAAAAAATATTTTAGAAAGTGCTGCTTATGTAAAGCCATCATGCCATTCATGTAACTGAGTCTACATGCATAACACTTTTGTGGAGCTTTCTGTTCTTAAGCTCTTCAGCCACCCATGAAGTGTCCAGCACTTACTCTTTGTAGTGTATCCCATCCTGTTGACTTGGTAGTATACAGGATTAAGGAACCACTTGTCGGTGGATAATTCAAAGTTGGGTTTTTTTCTGAAGGCTTGCTACCTCAACTCTATCTAACCTGATGCATGTATGTATAATTCTGTATATTTATTAACAATTACATGTACAGTCCTTAAAAATCTGAGTTCTGGGCTGTATTCAGTATTTGGTCTTAAGCATTTTCAGTGGGCAGATAAGCTATTTGATCAATATAGCTTCTAGTGATCGGTATTGTGATGATGAAGTTGAAAATCTCCGTTAAAATAGTATTTTCCTATTTCAGTGAAAAATTCTGGCAGTCAACCTCCCGAAATATTTATAGAAACTAACCACGGAAAGGCTATGACTTTATAAGCATACAGGTTACAATAGTTTTGCTGCCATATTTGCTTGTTGTGTAATAAATATAATATTTTAAGAAGAAAAGTAGGAAGGAGTAGGGTAACAAGACTATGCTGCATTGCTGGCAATATATTTTATAGGGATTTTTCTTACCAAAGCCTATGTATGAACATAGTTTACATTATAACCAGTATTTTGACAGTGTTCATAAATGAGATGCAAGTCTGCCCTAAAGGTCTTAAAAGCTAGATTCAGGTGCAAATAGCTGGAAAAATTATAGACAGTGAAAGTCATTAACATTCTGAACTTCTGATGGTCTGCAGAAATAATTAGTGCTACTTAACACTTCACAGAGTATCCTTTTATTATAAAGCACAAAACCACTAAATATTATTAGAGTCCATTAGAATAATTAGAACTAGGAAGCACATCATTTCCTAGGGTAGCCATTCACATAATTCCAATGTAGCTATTTTCTCCCCCTATTGTTACTCCATTATTACAGAGGCTATTGATAACAGGTGAAAAATCTTGATATATTCCAGCTTCCCCCCAAAAAAGTCCTTGGGCCGCCTTTGTTCATGTGAGCAGTCTTGAAGTTATGTATAATATATGGGTAATACACATAATTAGTGTAATTTACATGTATTTTAGTCATTTAATCCAGACTCTGCTTCCTTGCTTTTGATGGCAATGAGAAAAGCCCACCATACGGTCGACTTCAGATACAAACTGTGCAAGCCCATGGTGAATTCCCTAGATCTGTATAACATTCATATGCATTTTTCTTTTGAATGTGCACAGAGTTACACAACTACAGCTCCCTTATTTGTCCTGTGAATCCTTTCATTGCTCAACATAAGCTTTTGACATTGCAAATTATTTGCAATACTTGCAAACTGTTACAAAACACCTATATATCAGTCTAAGCTAGATGGATCCAATAAAAAGGAAACCAATTTAAACGAGTATTTTACAATCATAATCTTTCAACTTTTCAGAAGACTAAATCAGATTTAGCATGGGAACAGCAAAATTGATATACAATAGATATGCAAATAGCCCAAGAATAATAAAACCAAAACAATAACAAACCTCTCACTACAGTGGGGGTTATATGTAACTGTATTCTTGGTTGCAAACTTAAAGTCAAAATATTCTCCAGTTTTAAAAAAAAAAAACCAACAAAAAAGTAGTCAACCTCATTAGAAACATTATAGATTCACTGTATGTTGAAACTCGCTGAAAAAAAACCAAAACAAAACAAAAAAACCAAACCAACAAAAACAGACTTGAGAAGGATTCAGTTGCTTGGTGTTTATTTCACAAAAGAATGAACATCTCAGCAAACACATATCATACTTTCCACATATAAGCAGAGCCCAGGCAGCAGTAAAATGTTACTATTCTCTATGCTTTATTGGATGTTAGAAGGGAAAAAAAAAAAAAAATTGAGCACAATGTTCAGGTATAAATATTGCCCAATGTATCCCTGGTTTTAGTCTGGTTTTAATTAAAACAGATATTATGCTGCCTTATGTTGGTCACCTAGAAAAAGTAACATCTAAACCAAGACCACATTATGAACTGCAGACAGCACATTCTATATCCTGCACCTTAGCTACTACCTGCTGCTAATCAGAGGAATTACACAGGTTTCTTCATGGAGTAATACCAGAAATAAATCTGACCCAGTAAATCTACTCCCTTTTGTGAATATAATGATTTTTTTTTTACTGCAGTAAACTGACTTACTACAAATCTATTTAGAATACAGAAAACAAATTCATCAGTGCATTAATAATAATCATCAGGTCTGTGCAAACACAATAAATATAAATGCCTGGATAATTTATATTTAAACAACTAAACCAGTGCAATAACTTTACCAACGTGCCATTAAGTTTTGTTAGCATTCTTTAAAAATCAAGATTATCCAATATAATTGTTACTGGATATTATATTCCCACATATAATATATATTATCTTCATTTATATTATACTGGTCATGCTTGTGAAGTGTTCTGTGACATATAATAGAATACTATTAGAAATGTTTTGGTAATATAATTTATGTGCAAATAGTAGATTATAACTTCACATGCAATTTGTATGTTTTAAACATCTTACAATGAGAACACATAATCATTGGCCTAGTCACTGATTATTTTTAGAGGAACGTACTTTTTATAAAGTACTTTGAGGTTTGAAAAGTCAGAAAAAAAGATGCAGAAAAACTCACTTTACACTAGTTTTGTGACTTCTTTAAAAATGCGTAACAGCTGTGCAAAGGAGACTGAAAAATCTATTTGATCCAGACCTACAGCAGTTACACATGCAAGTAATCCATATTCTTCTGAGTAGTGTAGTTGACTCTGCTGAGATTTCTTACATCATTAGTGATTAATCGCAGGATGTGGAACATAGACTTTAAATTCTATCATAAAGCCTTATTTTTAACCATGTCTTTCTAACACAGCTTCTTCTGCTATCAGATTTAATTGTCTGTATGTGGAATTGTGGCAAATTATTTTTTTCCCTCCATAAGAGTTGTCATACAGGCTTACCTACATAACTGAGGAAAGTTAGTACTATTTCACAGTAACGCTTCTGTAAGCATTGGTATAAAATAACTGACACTACTACATTATTTCCTGATCACTGAGTGAGAGAGCTCACCTCCATTTGAAATCAACAAATGATTTGTCAAGCTGGGAACTGACATTAGTCCCTATGCAAATGTAACACAGTATATTAGAGAAGCATGTCTATTTTCCAAATTAAACTTCATTCAGTTTTCACTACAAATCCTACTATTAAGTAATTTACTACATATGTCATTGCTTTGTGTGATGTCATATGTCAGAAGCTTACATGTACAGCAAATAGCTGGATGGAAGACTGCTCCAAAAAATTTGGTATAAGGAAAAATTTAGAGGAAAATAGCATCACCTGAATTACTGACTCACTGTTTATCTGACCCAGCAATTTGGACACGACAGTGGCAATTAACCTCACAATTTTCCACGCTCTTCCAATTTGCATAGCTATTTATACCCATGTACTATGGGCATAATATGTTACTTTTCTCATTGCATAAATTGCATAATCATATTACTCAGGTACAAAACCAAGACAAAAACACAAGTAAAGGAGAATTTGACCTTATATACCAATGAAATGACGTTTCAATAACTAATGGTTGATGAAGTCTCTATACTACCTTGAGTAGCTTTATTAACACTAAAACTAGTGTTCTCTAACATGCCTATGTTTTTCCTACTGTTTCAGTAAGCAGGAATAATATACTCCATCTCTCCTAATCTAGTCAATACACTTGCTTTGCACTAAAAAGACTAGTTGTGTTCCAATATATAAAAGCTTTCATTTCCATATGGTGACTGTAAAGGTTACCTAAGTGTAGTTACAATTTACAGACTCCTTGTTAAAAGAGCAAACTAAATGTGGAAGTTGTCCGAAATACTGTAATAACAAGCTATTTCTTAATACAAAAAAAATATATATTGAGTGGAAAGATTTCCACTTTAGTAACATTTTCTCCAAATGAGCATAATTTTCAATTTACACCCTATGAAAATATTTATCATGAATGCTATATAAATTTATGAAGGTATCTGATTATAAATTATCAAGTAACAGAATTAGAACATTCCATTTTGTGCTGTTTAAAAAAGAAGTATTTAAGCTTTAATCATTAATACTGAGCTTGAGTTTTGCAAAAAGTACATGCAATAGTGATCTGATAATGAACTTACTGTGGTAATCTCAAGCCTTATGAAAGACGTTATAGACGCTTCATTTTTTATTTTTTTTTTCATTTTCAAACTGCTTGGAAAAGATGTGCTTAGAGGTTTAGAATCTATCTGGCAAAAAGACAACTGCATAAACAAACTGACTAAATAATACTTATATGAAACATAAGGGCTCCCAAATATCTTATGCAAATAGTTGGTAAGAAAGAAAATTCACAGGCTGTGCAAGATTACAAATGAATTTATGAAACCTAATTAATTTCAGGGTCCTGTAAGACGCAGGTCCTAATTTGTATGTATGAGTTTAAATTTACTTCACAGTGTATGCTTAGACTAATATTATTCCTAGAAGTCCATTACAATTTTAACATTATAATAGATTATTACTGACAGTTTATCCAGCAATACTGTATAGCATTTGCCATGTAATATTTTAACACTTAAAACTACCATGACATAACACAACAGAGTCTTTTAATTAATTTAAAACTGCTGTAGAAATTGAATTAAAAAAAAAGAATTCACCTCAGAAATACTGTTTGCTTCTACTTTAAATATGGGGATTCATTTTTGTAACTTGTTATTTGACATATGACAAGATACAGACTTTCCCCAGTTAACCAAAGCAACAATTACAAATTTTTTTTACAGCTTGCTGCTGTAAGCAACCTAGTGGCTGCTTAGTAGGTGGCCCTGGGGACTTCAGAGATGGAAGACTTCTGTTAGAAAACATCCTGAATTGTTTTTTCTTTAGTTAACAGCATGACTGAAGCAAAGATATCACATGAATCCTGTAGAAATCTTATCCACTCTGAAATATGGTTTGGGGTTTTTTTTTAATGTTTTGTCTTGCCATGCTTAATAGGATGGAACTAGAAAGTTCAGCTAATACTAAGGCACAAGGATGTAGAAAAAATGGTAAAACTGAAGAGATGAAGTATGATTATAGGAATTATCAGTCTCTTCAAGTTATATACCTTTTTTTAATGCTGTGAAGGTCACTTTGGCTCTTGTCCTTGCTAAGGTCATTCTAATAAGTTAAAGCTGACAATTAATTCCTCTTACAGGTTTATTAATATAAAAGGCTAAATAAACCAACCATCATGTGGATTTCCTTTGAACTTCCGTTACATAGGGAAAACAGTATCACAGTCAGTTCTCTCACTCAGTAATTTATCTACTGGGACAACTGTGAATATTACAGAAATAATGGCACACATTATACAGTTAATTCCTCATGACTATGCTTTTTTGAAAAGTAGTATCATTTTGAAAATTATTCAGATAATTACAGTGAAGATTTGGATATAAAACTAAGTATGTAAAGCTTTCTATATAATGACTAGCATGAATGCCAATTTAATGGATTCTTCCAAAAGCAATTCTATGACTTACAATTTAAACGGAAGGTTTAAACAAAACAGTATATACTTTTTCCATCTTTAATTTAATACCTAAAAATCTGTTCAAAAACTTGTGTATTTAAAGATATTCTTTTGACTTAAGATTTTCAAAATTCTCCAGAGCAAATTGTCAGTACGGATGACCAGGGGTCCCTATATTTATTAAACTGGATGACCTGACAGTAAAACTCAGTTAAGGCTCTTGGCATTGGTGAAACTTCTTCCCACTCAGACCTACTACTGTGGTAGACTTGAACTTCATCTGTAATTTCTTCTGGCGCATAATCACCACCTAATATATAAATTTTGTCTTCTGTCCCAACTGCCCCTGCGTTAAAGCCAGCACATTCAAAAGATCCCTCCCCTTTCCAAACACAGGTTTCTGGGCAAAAACTGTACACCTTGTAGGTGGAGAGATCACAGATGTACAACGTACAGTTCACTGGAACAGCTTTGATTAGAGTTGCATGGAAAAACTGCCCAAATTCTGCTACAAGCTCAGACCACTGATCAGTCATAGCATTATACTTAAAGAAACAGTCGAGAGATGGATTAAAGGCATCAGTAATCTCCACTTCTGAGCCAAGGACATAAATTATATTCTGACATGCACTTGCTTCTGGATAGTAGATACCTCTTGGTAATTGGCTTACAGATTTCCAGTCTTTGGAAAGAGGATTATAGGATTCTACATCCAAAAGACTTCGGGTTTCTTGAGCTCCTCTGGTCTTTCCACCTATTACAAACAGCTGATTTAAGGTTACAACAGATGTGTGCATTNACGTTATAGACGCTTCATTTTTTATTTTTTTTTTCATTTTCAAACTGCTTGGAAAAGATGTGCTTAGAGGTTTAGAATCTATCTGGCAAAAAGACAACTGCATAAACAAACTGACTAAATAATACTTATATGAAACATAAGGGCTCCCAAATATCTTATGCAAATAGTTGGTAAGAAAGAAAATTCACAGGCTGTGCAAGATTACAAATGAATTTATGAAACCTAATTAATTTCAGGGTCCTGTAAGACGCAGGTCCTAATTTGTATGTATGAGTTTAAATTTACTTCACAGTGTATGCTTAGACTAATATTATTCCTAGAAGTCCATTACAATTTTAACATTATAATAGATTATTACTGACAGTTTATCCAGCAATACTGTATAGCATTTGCCATGTAATATTTTAACACTTAAAACTACCATGACATAACACAACAGAGTCTTTTAATTAATTTAAAACTGCTGTAGAAATTGAATTAAAAAAAAAGAATTCACCTCAGAAATACTGTTTGCTTCTACTTTAAATATGGGGATTCATTTTTGTAACTTGTTATTTGACATATGACAAGATACAGACTTTCCCCAGTTAACCAAAGCAACAATTACAAATTTTTTTTACAGCTTGCTGCTGTAAGCAACCTAGTGGCTGCTTAGTAGGTGGCCCTGGGGACTTCAGAGATGGAAGACTTCTGTTAGAAAACATCCTGAATTGTTTTTTCTTTAGTTAACAGCATGACTGAAGCAAAGATATCACATGAATCCTGTAGAAATCTTATCCACTCTGAAATATGGTTTGGGGTTTTTTTTTAATGTTTTGTCTTGCCATGCTTAATAGGATGGAACTAGAAAGTTCAGCTAATACTAAGGCACAAGGATGTAGAAAAAATGGTAAAACTGAAGAGATGAAGTATGATTATAGGAATTATCAGTCTCTTCAAGTTATATACCTTTTTTTAATGCTGTGAAGGTCACTTTGGCTCTTGTCCTTGCTAAGGTCATTCTAATAAGTTAAAGCTGACAATTAATTCCTCTTACAGGTTTATTAATATAAAAGGCTAAATAAACCAACCATCATGTGGATTTCCTTTGAACTTCCGTTACATAGGGAAAACAGTATCACAGTCAGTTCTCTCACTCAGTAATTTATCTACTGGGACAACTGTGAATATTACAGAAATAATGGCACACATTATACAGTTAATTCCTCATGACTATGCTTTTTTGAAAAGTAGTATCATTTTGAAAATTATTCAGATAATTACAGTGAAGATTTGGATATAAAACTAAGTATGTAAAGCTTTCTATATAATGACTAGCATGAATGCCAATTTAATGGATTCTTCCAAAAGCAATTCTATGACTTACAATTTAAACGGAAGGTTTAAACAAAACAGTATATACTTTTTCCATCTTTAATTTAATACCTAAAAATCTGTTCAAAAACTTGTGTATTTAAAGATATTCTTTTGACTTAAGATTTTCAAAATTCTCCAGAGCAAATTGTCAGTACGGATGACCAGGGGTCCCTATATTTATTAAACTGGATGACCTGACAGTAAAACTCAGTTAAGGCTCTTGGCATTGGTGAAACTTCTTCCCACCTCCGAGCAATTATTCTGATCTATGGAACAGCATTGATGATTCAGACACCTTCTATTAGTTATATAGACATCATTTGCAAAGTTTTAATGGAAACAAATGACTTAGATCTGAATTTCTTATGAAATAGAGGGAAAGAATCAGAAACATTATATGGTTCCCAGCTTGCAAAGTGAATCCAAAGCAGAAAGAAGGGAAATGTCAGTCCTTAAAGGGAGGGTGCTCCCACTGGAGGGGGTCATCAGAGAGCAGCTATAGGTGTAGTGAGCTGCCCTGACCCTAAACCTGCCACAGGTTGTGCTCACCTAGCCACAGTTACAGCCTGCAGCAGGGTTGAGTGGAGACACTCTGGGGCTCCTTTCTGATAGAAATTACTTGGATTTTCCACACACTGGATCTTGAAGGCCAGAAGGGTTTTTTGTGATTCTCTTGGTGGGTGACCTCTGAGTTTAGACACTTGCTGTGCAGATGTCTCTGAGCTGGAGGGCTCCAAAATGGATTTCCTTCCAAGGCACAATTCACTCAGTATATTTCAGACACTTATTTTAGGACCTGTAATGTCCTGCACTCCTCTAAACATCCGGATTAGATTTCCTCTACCTAAAAGGCAGACTGAGAGACAGTCCACATTTGGTTTTAGGCCAATCAATTCAATGCTGGTTTTGCTGCTTCTTTTTTTTTTTTCTTTGCAGTCTTTCATTTGTTATTAATTGTTATATAATTATTATTTTTTTTAAAATAAGNTTGCCATGCTTAATAGGATGGAACTAGAAAGTTCAGCTAATACTAAGGCACAAGGATGTAGAAAAAATGGTAAAACTGAAGAGATGAAGTATGATTATAGGAATTATCAGTCTCTTCAAGTTATATACCTTTTTTTAATGCTGTGAAGGTCACTTTGGCTCTTGTCCTTGCTAAGGTCATTCTAATAAGTTAAAGCTGACAATTAATTCCTCTTACAGGTTTATTAATATAAAAGGCTAAATAAACCAACCATCATGTGGATTTCCTTTGAACTTCCGTTACATAGGGAAAACAGTATCACAGTCAGTTCTCTCACTCAGTAATTTATCTACTGGGACAACTGTGAATATTACAGAAATAATGGCACACATTATACAGTTAATTCCTCATGACTATGCTTTTTTGAAAAGTAGTATCATTTTGAAAATTATTCAGATAATTACAGTGAAGATTTGGATATAAAACTAAGTATGTAAAGCTTTCTATATAATGACTAGCATGAATGCCAATTTAATGGATTCTTCCAAAAGCAATTCTATGACTTACAATTTAAACGGAAGGTTTAAACAAAACAGTATATACTTTTTCCATCTTTAATTTAATACCTAAAAATCTGTTCAAAAACTTGTGTATTTAAAGATATTCTTTTGACTTAAGATTTTCAAAATTCTCCAGAGCAAATTGTCAGTACGGATGACCAGGGGTCCCTATATTTATTAAACTGGATGACCTGACAGTAAAACTCAGTTAAGGCTCTTGGCATTGGTGAAACTTCTTCCCACTCAGACCTACTACTGTGGTAGACTTGAACTTCATCTGTAATTTCTTCTGGCGCATAATCACCACCTAATATATAAATTTTGTCTTCTGTCCCAACTGCCCCTGCGTTAAAGCCAGCACATTCAAAAGATCCCTCCCCTTTCCAAACACAGGTTTCTGGGCAAAAACTGTACACCTTGTAGGTGGAGAGATCACAGATGTACAACGTACAGTTCACTGGAACAGCTTTGATTAGAGTTGCATGGAAAAACTGCCCAAATTCTGCTACAAGCTCAGACCACTGATCAGTCATAGCATTATACTTAAAGAAACAGTCGAGAGATGGATTAAAGGCATCAGTAATCTCCACTTCTGAGCCAAGGACATAAATTATATTCTGACATGCACTTGCTTCTGGATAGTAGATACCTCTTGGTAATTGGCTTACAGATTTCCAGTCTTTGGAAAGAGGATTATAGGATTCTACATCCAAAAGACTTCGGGTTTCTTGAGCTCCTCTGGTCTTTCCACCTATTACAAACAGCTGATTTAAGGTTACAACAGATGTGTGCATTGTCCTTGGTTTTTTCATTGCTGACACTATGGTGAATTCATTGCGGACTGGACAGTAGCACCAGGTTTGGTCAGTGGCATCATGAAATGGTTCAGCAATATGAAGCCTGACAGTCCTGTAACAATTCCCTTTGCATCCCCCAGTTATAAATATTTTTTCTCCATAGCTAGATAAACTTGAACCTGGAAGATCAATCATGTGTGTATGTGGTAGTTCTTTCCATTTATCTGTTTTGATGTTGTAGCAGAATGTATGTCTGTTTTCTCCATCTTCATCAGTTTTATGCACAAATATATATTTCTCTGTTGTTGAAGGACGTGCATCTGGAAACAGTCCACCGAAATTTTGCACACTTTTAACTGCATCATTGATTATTACTGAGCAATTAGCACTCTTAAGTAAGTGTTCTTCAGAATGTAGAAAGTCCTGCAAAGTCTTTTCAGGTAACTGGTGTAGTCTCACTTTTTTAATTAAATTAGGCAGGTATTTCTGTCGTGTTTCTAAGCTGTGTTTGGTCCACTGAAGGACAGCTTTCAACACCAATTCTTCCTCAGGAACATCTAGTTCATCAGCCTCAAGACATTTTTGTAATATCTCAAAATTCATCTCCAAAAAATCACTTGATCTGAGCAGCAAAGAAAAGTGGTGCTGTACAAAATCTAGTGCATGATCAAATAGGTGAATGGAACCATAACTTTCTGATAGAGAAAGCAACTCTAAGCAATTCACAAGATCAATACTTTTTATTAGAAAGTCACTGCAAGCTTTGGAAAGGTGTGACACTTGAAGAAATGATGACAGTTGGAAGAGCATTTCCACATTATCATTTGTTATCTCTGTTTTTCCTGTGTAAGCATAATCAAGAAAAGCTTTCACTGCCTTGGGCGATAGATTACTAATAGTAACATTGCCATCATCTCGTTCTTTCATATTAACTTCAAACATGGCTCTGTGAATAAAATACAGAAGATATACACAGAAATTAACATTCTTGCAAACAGCAGAGAACAACTGATGTGAGAGGAAGGAGGCAATCAGAGGTGCATAATAAGGTGGGAGGTCTGTATAGGCCTAAAAAGTGGCAGTTCTTGTAAGTAAGAACAATGCATTTGCTTGATATGGTTGAAGAAAAAAGGAGTGGTGATAAGAACATATTCAAGGTGATGGTTCACAAAAATGAACCTGTGTTTTATGTGGATTTTCAGAGCATGATGAATTTTGCAGCATAGTGAAAGAGCAAATCTAAAATTTTGGGGGGGTAGCATCAGTTTCAACAGCTCAAGAAAGAAAGTCTTATTTAAAATATATATTTAATA
>VYZU01046222.1:39518-58652 GCA_013401355.1 Ceyx cyanopectus
TACATTTTTTGCTATCCTTAATATGCTGTTTGAATACTTTGCTCAGAACTCTGCAGACATATATAAATTGCAATGTTTTGTTTTTTTAAAATTTTTATAATTGAATTCCCTCCCAGAAAAATTACAATTCATTTCCTGCAAACTCATATCAAAATTAGGTTTACCTGAAAAAATCACTGCACGCTGCCAGTACACAACGATGACAAGGAATTATTTCATCTTTCACAAGAATTTTGAAGTCAAAAAATGTATTTTGTTCTCTAAATTTTTGTAGTACTTTTAGAATTTGCTGTCCGTGACCTTCAGCCACCAAGGAAATTATTTTATTTTCAGGAACAGAAATTCCATTGCAAATAGGTCTGCTAATGTAATCCCGTTTATTGTCCATGGTTTCTTCAATCTATTCCTGCAACTGTAATGGGGAAAAAAAAATAATTAATATGGAGTCTTACTTTTTTTTTTCTTCCTAATAAAATCAATATATCATAAAGCAAAGAATCAAAAACATCCCAGCATTGAATTTAGTTTTTAAGTCCTATGCACAGTTTGTGTTACAAGTGACTTTTACGCTGAATTTAATTTGATAATAATACATCTACTTTGCAAAATAACACATTAGAAAAAGTAAAACATCTGACATATATCAAAGAACAACTCTACAAATACTAACCACCTGTAGGAATTTTTTACAACAAAGTCCACAAGAAGCATACCAAGGAGTGTGTTAAATTTTTTCATCGTAATTTAGGAAAAAAGACTAGTCCTAGGCTAACCCTCAAAAAACCCCTAAACTCATTCAATTGAATGTAAAATGAAGATGGAAAATGAAAACATCATTGCATATCTTTTAGATTCCAAAAAAGCTCATCTGTATACTACAAACCCCCAGACTAAAAGCAGAGCAATGGTCTTTCTACAATTTACAGTGGAAGGGAGATAATGGCTACTGAAGTACTTTCTAAGTGGATTGCCATTAGGCACTCAGTAAAAACAGAATGCAAACACTGACAGCCCAGCCTAACCAGACTGTTGTTAGGGTCCTTTAGAGATGGTTTAGTGACAGTGCAAGTTTGAGTGTTCAATTGATACTGACTTTACCTATGCTTTACCTAGCTTCACCATGGTGAGCTTCATTTACAGTGGTTTAAATTGACTGGCTTCAGAACTCATTTAAATTTAAGAGAGTGCAATCTCTTTTTCAGGTGCAAACTGGGTTTTTTTTCTGGTGAAAATCCCTATACTGAAGTGCATTGTTTGTATGGTAAATTGGTAAATTTTATTTTTTCAATAAAAATATCTTACTCAACTTTGCCAGCATAATGAAACTTTAAACATGAGTATATTTTGTTTACACCAATTTGAAGAGGTATTTATACTGCTACAGATGTATAAACTGCCCTTACTGAAAATTTGAGTCAAACTTGTCTATTTTGAAGCTTAAGGAAGTATTTCAAGGTTTTTCTATTGCAGTTATTAATAAAAATTTCCACAATTTTCATTAAAAGTAGCAATAGGTAATAGCCCACCTGAATTGACAAAGGTGATAACAAATTCCAAACCAAACCCGGAATCTTGAAAAATATTGGATTTGATTTTTAATGTAATGAGAAGGGTTATAAAAGTTCTGTACTTTTATATTGTATTATTTGTTTTGATTCTCATTGACCATCTAAGATTGACAATAAGATAGTAACAGAATTCCAGGTTCCTGTTTGAAAATTTCAATTAAACTGATGAGTCTCTGAGTCTCACAGATTTTTTATAAATAAGTGAACTTCAAAGAAAATGAATATCCAATCAATCACTTTCAGACAATCAGAAAGGATGTATGTGACATTTTGAGACATTTAATCTACAAGAGCGGCATTTATGAATAATACATGTTGAGACAGTATTCTAAGAAGGAAAGGTGACAGACTTTAAAGCTTTGGGGCTTTTAGAAGTGATTAAAAAAAACCCAAAAAACAAAACAAACATCATGGAAAGAACCCCAGCATGATACTGGTAGGAAGCAGTGAAATTGCGCTGATTCCTGGAGGCATGCCAAAAGTGGAAGATTCCTTCTCTGTAAGCAGTAATCTGTTTTTGCATATCCTCTCACAAATACACAAATCCATTAAGATAAAGAAAATAATCACTCCGAGGAGCTCAAATTGACTGGATTTTTTCCTAAAAGTAAATTTCTCAAATACATCAAGTTCCTTTGGATTCTTAGCTAGAGAAGTTCAAGAACTGTAATTTTCCTTTCAGGAAAAAGAAAAAAAAAAGCCACTTCTAACCGTGGCAAAACATAATAACTGCAAATTTTGGAAGAGGAAAGTACTGCTTTTAATTGGTTCGATAGTCTGAGTTTTTTGAAAAAAAAATATATGCAATATTGAGCATATTTAAAGAATAATTTAGCATAGCTTATTATCATTACAGCATGTTTTACTTTAAAATGTGGGTTTATATTGAACATATTCATCATTATATTACACGTTATACAGTGCATCTTGAACCTCAGCACTTAAACATGATGCTTATCTAAAAAAAAAAAAAGTTAGATTAATCTACTATGAAAAAAAACAACCCTCCTACACGTTTACATATCTCTAAGTACAAAGCATGGACAAGTTTAACCTATTAATCAAACAAAGTTTTTGTGGAACTAGTTAAGGTCCACATTTGCATTAGTATTATTACAGACCAGGACTAAATATAGGTAAGGCCACAACATCCTTTTTAAAGTCTGCGGAATACAATGCTTGAAATATAAGCCTCAGCTACAATTTGGTATTGGTGAATAGCATTTTTTCTGGACTTTTTTTTTGGCTGTGATAAATCCTCCTCTGCTGTCAGTTAACTTCCATAGAATCAGAGAATGGCTAGAGCTGGAAGGGGCCTCTAAAGGTCACCTAGTCCAGCCCCCCTGCAGGGAGCAGGGATACCCTCACCTAGACCAGGCTGATCAGAGCCTTGTCCAACCTCACCTTGAGTATCTCCAGGGATGGGGCCTCAACCACCTCCCTGGGGAGCCTATTCCTCTGTTCTACCACCCTCAAGGTAAAGAACTTCTTCCTGATATCCAGTCTAAATCTGCTCTTCTCTAATTTAAACCCATTACCCCTTGTCCCTTCTCGTAAACAGCCCCTCTCCAGCCTTCCTGTAGACCCCTTCAGGTACTGGAAGGTGGCTATAAGATTGCCTCAGAGCCTCCTCTAGGCTGAACAACCCCAGCTCTTTCAGCCTGCCATTGTAGAAGAGGTGTTTCAGGCCCCAGATTATCTTTTTTGCCCTCTGGACCCGCTCCATCAGGTCCATGTCTTTCCTGTGTTGAGGGCTCCAGAACTGGATGCAATAATCCAGGTGAGGTCTGACCACAGCAGAGTAGAGGGGCAGAATCACCTCTCTCGATCTGTTGACCACACTTCTCCTGATGCAGCCCAGGATGCAATTGGCCTTCTTGGCTGCAATTGCACACTGCTAGCTCATGTCCAGCTTCTCATCCACCAACACCCCCAAGTCCTTTTCTGCAGAGCTGCTTTCCAGCACCTCGTCTACCAGCCTGTATTGATAGTGAGGGTTGTTCTGACCCAGATGCAGGACCCTGCACTTAGTCTAGGTGAACCTTATGAGGTTCCCCTGGGCCCACCTCTCCAGACTATCCAGGTCCCTTTGCATGACATCCCATCCCTCCATCCTGTCAACAGAACCACTCAGATTGGTGTAATCTGTGAACTTGCTGATGGTGCTCTCCATCCCATTGTCATATCATTAATTAAAATATTGAAGAGTACAGACCCCAGTACAGACCCCTGAGGGACATCACTTGTCACTGTTCTCCATCTGGACATCGAGACATTAACCACCACCCTCTGGATGCTATCATCCAGCCAATTCTTTATCCACTGTACAGTCCACCCATCAAATCCATATCTCTCCAGCTTGGCGAGTAGGATGTTGTTGGGGACCGCATCAAAAGCTTTGCAGAAGACCAGTTAGATCACATCTACAGGTTGTCCTTTATCCACAGAAAAATATGTCTTTAGGTAGTACATCAGGGAATATGTATGACATTGCTTAAGTCATGAAGAAAAACTGGAATAATAGTTAAAAATAAATTAATCACACTACTAATTTTTTTCTAAAACATTTCTATCCCTCAAATGTTGGTATACAAAGACAAACATATACTCAGTTATAACTGAGACTTATTCTAGTCAGAAAGACAGCAGTTCTTCTGGCCTGTGTAGATACAGCACTTTTCCAACATTAACAGGGAGATGGCAATGCTAAACAACAACAACAAAATGGAGTATTCTAAGAAATACCTGCAATAGTGTAATTTTCAGTATTGCATCATTTGTACATGGTCAGTATAGAACAGCTAAAGCATAAATATTTCTAAAGTTAAGCAACATAAAAGAGGGTCCTAAATTTTCAAACCCNCGATAGTCTGAGTTTTTTGAAAAAAAAATATATGCAATATTGAGCATATTTAAAGAATAATTTAGCATAGCTTATTATCATTACAGCATGTTTTACTTTAAAATGTGGGTTTATATTGAACATATTCATCATTATATTACACGTTATACAGTGCATCTTGAACCTCAGCACTTAAACATGATGCTTATCTAAAAAAAAAAAAAGTTAGATTAATCTACTATGAAAAAAAACAACCCTCCTACACGTTTACATATCTCTAAGTACAAAGCATGGACAAGTTTAACCTATTAATCAAACAAAGTTTTTGTGGAACTAGTTAAGGTCCACATTTGCATTAGTATTATTACAGACCAGGACTAAATATAGGTAAGGCCACAACATCCTTTTTAAAGTCTGCGGAATACAATGCTTGAAATATAAGCCTCAGCTACAATTTGGTATTGGTGAATAGCATTTTTTCTGGACTTTTTTTTTGGCTGTGATAAATCCTCCTCTGCTGTCAGTTAACTTCCATAGAATCAGAGAATGGCTAGAGCTGGAAGGGGCCTCTAAAGGTCACCTAGTCCAGCCCCCCTGCAGGGAGCAGGGATACCCTCACCTAGACCAGGCTGATCAGAGCCTTGTCCAACCTCACCTTGAGTATCTCCAGGGATGGGGCCTCAACCACCTCCCTGGGGAGCCTATTCCTCTGTTCTACCACCCTCAAGGTAAAGAACTTCTTCCTGATATCCAGTCTAAATCTGCTCTTCTCTAATTTAAACCCATTACCCCTTGTCCCTTCTCGTAAACAGCCCCTCTCCAGCCTTCCTGTAGACCCCTTCAGGTACTGGAAGGTGGCTATAAGATTGCCTCAGAGCCTCCTCTAGGCTGAACAACCCCAGCTCTTTCAGCCTGCCATTGTAGAAGAGGTGTTTCAGGCCCCAGATTATCTTTTTTGCCCTCTGGACCCGCTCCATCAGGTCCATGTCTTTCCTGTGTTGAGGGCTCCAGAACTGGATGCAATAATCCAGGTGAGGTCTGACCACAGCAGAGTAGAGGGGCAGAATCACCTCTCTCGATCTGTTGACCACACTTCTCCTGATGCAGCCCAGGATGCAATTGGCCTTCTTGGCTGCAATTGCACACTGCTAGCTCATGTCCAGCTTCTCATCCACCAACACCCCCAAGTCCTTTTCTGCAGAGCTGCTTTCCAGCACCTCGTCTACCAGCCTGTATTGATAGTGAGGGTTGTTCTGACCCAGATGCAGGACCCTGCACTTAGTCTAGGTGAACCTTATGAGGTTCCCCTGGGCCCACCTCTCCAGACTATCCAGGTCCCTTTGCATGACATCCCATCCCTCCATCCTGTCAACAGAACCACTCAGATTGGTGTAATCTGTGAACTTGCTGATGGTGCTCTCCATCCCATTGTCATATCATTAATTAAAATATTGAAGAGTACAGACCCCAGTACAGACCCCTGAGGGACATCACTTGTCACTGTTCTCCATCTGGACATCGAGACATTAACCACCACCCTCTGGATGCTATCATCCAGCCAATTCTTTATCCACTGTACAGTCCACCCATCAAATCCATATCTCTCCAGCTTGGCGAGTAGGATGTTGTTGGGGACCGCATCAAAAGCTTTGCAGAAGACCAGTTAGATCACATCTACAGGTTGTCCTTTATCCACAGAAAAATATGTCTTTAGGTAGTACATCAGGGAATATGTATGACATTGCTTAAGTCATGAAGAAAAACTGGAATAATAGTTAAAAATAAATTAATCACACTACTAATTTTTTTCTAAAACATTTCTATCCCTCAAATGTTGGTATACAAAGACAAACATATACTCAGTTATAACTGAGACTTATTCTAGTCAGAAAGACAGCAGTTCTTCTGGCCTGTGTAGATACAGCACTTTTCCAACATTAACAGGGAGATGGCAATGCTAAACAACAACAACAAAATGGAGTATTCTAAGAAATACCTGCAATAGTGTAATTTTCAGTATTGCATCATTTGTACATGGTCAGTATAGAACAGCTAAAGCATAAATATTTCTAAAGTTAAGCAACATAAAAGAGGGTCCTAAATTTTCAAACCCTAAATTTTTAGCCAGGGTCCAACTTAAAAGCAAAAGGGTAAATAAAATTATTACATTTTGATGATTTACAGACAGCCCATAATTGAGGTCACATGGGAATCCAGTTCTAACAACCATTACAGTTTTTAGCAGAACAAATTGTATAAAAGAATATAAAAGGCTTTTTGTTTGGCCGCACTCTTTTATACACCAGAATCGAACTCGGGTGATGCAGGGCTTTGCATCTGGTGTGTGCAAACAACGGCTTCCTCTTTTCTAGGCTATACGACGCAGTAAAACCAGGGAAGGTACCAAGGCCACCCTTGCTGGGTGGCACGTGTCAGCTCTACCAGTGGCCAGGACATTTCTTCATTAGCCGTGGATGTGCCATTAGGCAAGGATGGGTCCAGAGACAGTGCGGTGAATCAATCGTCTGCCGATATTCGGTGTCACAAAGAGGCCCCAATGGACACACTACTCCCAACAGGGTAAACGTGACCCGCGGCCCTATCTCGCACAAAGCCGAGAGCAGCCAGCCGTAACATAGAAATTATGCTGTTTTTGCCATGGCCATGGTTATCCATCACCTTCAACTTCACCAGTTCACTACCGACCAGGTCCCTAGCGGAACCGGCTCATTCCCAGGACCAGGAGACGATTACGGTTACTCCCATCGCCTCCGTCCCTCGCCCCGCCCGGCAGAGAAGGGCGGTGGCGTAAGCAACGCTACTGAGCATGCTCAGGCCGTCCGCGCATGCGCCCTGCGACGGCTAGATTCATTCTAAGGATTCATTCTGACAGGACGGGCAGGACGATGTGAAGGGTTTCCCCTCCTCTCACAGCGCGACCGCGGGGCCCTGCCAAGGCATGGGGCGGTCTCTAGTACTGCCGCCTTTCCGCAGCCAGCGAAGAGCTAGTTTCCCCCCCCTTAGCGCTCCCTCCGAACAGCGAGCACCCACCTGCAGCCAACACCAGCAGCTCACCGACCAGTCTGGCCCACCCTCCGCAGCAGCAACGCTAGCAGATTGGCTCCTCCCGGTGTCATTCTCCCTCTTCTTGCACTCAGAACGGTTTCCCCGGCCGTCAATACAGACAAGAGCCCGTCCACCCTGCCGAGTGGGTTCCTCTCTGATGACACCGCGGGCGTAGCTGAGCCTCAGGCACCGCCTTTCCCTGATAAGTCAGTACCTGGCGCATTCCCCTGTCACTCACAAGGCACGGTGATACCGGATTGGCCGTCGCGCCTCGACAGTGGCTCCGCCCCTCCCGCCCACGGCTAGGCGTACGCACGGGTTGTGCAGGTTCGGGGTGCTGGAGCAAAGGCAAGACTTGCTGGTACTGGGGAGTGCAGCTGGCTGTGTCGTGTCGTGTCGTGGAAGCCATGGGAAGCGTGCGCTGGGCCTTCCCCTGCGCCGCCTGGCGCCCCTGCCGCCAGGAGTGGCTGCTGGCGGCGCGGCTGGTGCAGCCCGAGGAGAAGGATCGCGTCAGCCAGTTTGTCTTTGCCCGCGACGCCAAAGCCGCCTTGGTACATGATGGCGGGGGGCGGGGTCACGGCGGGAGGTGGCTTCCCCCTCACCGCTGGGCTGGCGGCCTTAGTTCACGGGCGGGACACGCAGGGCCGCCCGGACCGGAGCTCTCCGTCTTGCTCGTCCCCACTGCAGACGGCGTCACCGGCGGCGCCTTACCCCTCCGCAGGGCCGCTGTGGAGGTTGCCGATGGCCCCTCAGGGTTGGGGGGGAAATCGCTCCGCTGAGGTGCCCCTTCTGGCACCACTCGCGGTCACGGGGCCGGCTCTTTCTCTTGGTACGCCAGTGTCTCAATCTGCAAATTAAGTGTTGCCCAAAGTTCTGACTTCTCGTAGAACACTCCCTGCATTTCAGGGCGTTACAGGATAGTAAATGCATTACAACATTAATTTTGAGCTCTACTTAGGTCTTCACTTAGGAGGGAGAAGGGTTATTTACAATCTATTACCATTTACTCTGAAAGAGTTCACAACTTTTATGTCATGATGTCTGTTTAGGGGGACAATATCAAAGTACTCCAGGAGGCTGTACGTGAAGACTGTAATGTGCAAGAGAATAAATGTTTACATAATTCAGGTTTTAAATATTACATAACCATGTGGTAGTAAGACAGACTTCTGCTAATTAGTCTGTAAGAAGTTCCTGAGCATTTTTAGCTGTTGAATATTTTGTTTAATGCCTAAATGACTGAAAGTATGTACTGGAATGAAAGCTGTTGAGAAAGTTTTTGTGTTCAGTGGGGTATAGAAGTATCTATCTCTGCAATAAAGTATCTGAAGTAAGTAATTAACTTAGACCAGGAACTATTTTATGTTACTCTTTTAGGGTGGGTGGGCAGGCCTGCTTTTTATTTGGTGGTGTGTTGTCTCTGTCCTAATAGTGGTAATGCTGTACTTGGATCTGGTGAACTCTGGGTTAAATTTACTTTAAACAGGCTTTTATAAAAGGGAGAAATTGAAATTTGGGTAAAGTATACTTTATATTTGCAATAATAAAGCCTATTTTTTTATTTTTAGGCAGATGGGTTTCTAGCAACTGTAGATATTTTGCACATGGCATAATAGTTCAGTATGAATCTTTTTTTTTTTTTCCTCCATAGGCTGGTCGCTTGCTGATACGAAAATTAATTGCAGAAAAGTTGTTCATACCATGGAATGAAATACACTTGCAAAGGACATCAAAAGGAAAACCTTTCCTGGCAAATAACATAGTCAATGTCTATCCAAATTACAACTTCAATGTCTCTCATCAAGGAGACTATGCAGTTCTTGCAGCTGAGCCTGAGCATCAAGTTGGCATTGATATTATGAAGACTAATTTACCAGGTAATGCATTATGTTGACCTAAGCAGACTGTGTAGTGTTTAAGTGCTGAACATTTTACTGTTTTGCAAAGAGCCAGTCCGTGTCATAGAAAATTTAGTGTGACTAGAAAATTTAGTGTGACTAGAAGACAGTGTATGAATGCATGATGTATTTCTACTTTGTTTTTGTTGATACACTCCTCATTGTTTATTTTGAGTTGTGCCAGGTACATATATATATATTTATATACAGATATAATTCTATATTTCCAGTTTAGAAAATCAGAACCCTGGAAAAACAAGGTCATGTGATTCTGCTATGATATTGTCAGGACTAGAATCTGCAGCTGTTTTACTTTTAGGTCTGCTCTCTGGTAGGTAGAAGCAGGGACAACTGTCCAACTAGGGATATCCTCATGAGAACTTTACAGACTTTGGGTGTTACTACCTTGTCTCAAAAACGTGAACATTATATGTGTCACCATCAGGTACACTACTGTAGCTAACAGGCATCAGAGATTCATGGTGAGCGTGAATCCTCCCTGAGAGGGGATCATGAGGAGGGAGCATTCAAGGTGCCCTTGGAAAACGACTAAACTTTACAAACTTTACTTGCTGGTCTATTTCTTTTTCTTTATGAAATGTTGCGCTAACCTGCTATCTTAGTGAACTGTGGGACCCAAAGTATAAGTGAGAATTGTAGCAGTGTATTTTTAAGTACAGTTTTATGGAGGTCATTTAGTTCACAAATGTTCTTCGTTTTGTGGATGGATTTAAGAAATTTATTGAGATTTACAATTTATTGGTATTTTAGTTTTTGAGAGTCTTCCTCAAATGTTTAACCAGATATGACAGGAATAGCAGTATACCTAGAAAATCACTTTTCACAATCTTCAGTTTGCCCAGAATCTTGTGCTATAAAATAAGTTGTTTAGTAAGGTAAAGATTCAAATATACCCAGACTGGATAACTTTCAATTGCTTTATACATTTTTTAATTACTATTACAAATATACATTTTTGAATGGTATATTTAGCTAAGATGCACAGAAACTTTACTGCAATCCAAAGTGCTATTCTCTGTAACTCACTTCCATCTGCTGTAGACCCTCACTCTAAAGATGGTGGTCAGCATGTGAGGCCATACTGTAGCCTGTGGAGGTCCCCACACCAGAGTGGTTGCATATTTCATGACAGGAACTTTTGCCTATGGGTAGAGCTGGGTTGGAACAGGTTCACCCCTGAAGGGACTGCTGTAACATAGGGCCCAAAGACCAGGTTAAGCTTGAGGCTGGTGCTTTTATCATAACTCTTCCAAGCAAAAACAAATGATGTCCTGACTGTCTCCACCCAGTGTCTTGTGCATATACCCTCAGCCTATTTGCTGGGAAGCAGAGTGACAGAGAAGGCCTTGACTCTGCAAATACTGCTGATATTGGTTGGTGTGCACTGTTTTGAGAATAGGTCTAAAACATAGTGCCATACAGGCTGCTACAAAAAAAAATAACACTCATACCCAATACCCTTGGAAACACTTTGGCTGGGCTTACTACAGGCCTTTCCACAAGACTCCCCCATGACTCATTTTTAAAAGCTTTCTTCTTTCTGTGCATAAATAGTGAAAATTGGAAAGATAACACATTTTTATTTTAAGCGTTTCTTGGGAAATGAAAAAATGAAACTTGTTTGTACATGTGATATATGGAGGTAGGGGTATCTCAAATCCTCTGCTGGCATTTTACACATTTGTTTTCCAGATTATATAACGTTATGTAAATATTTGTGAATTAATTAAAAAAAAAAAGCTCCAAATTGTAAAGAGTTTTTGTTCTTTTTTGTTTGCTTGGGTTTTTTTTGTTGTTGTTTGGTGATTTGTTTTTTTTGGTTGGGGTTTTGGTTTTGTTTTTTTTTTAATTGCTATATGCCTTTCTTTTCGGAATTATAATTTGTATTTTTTTTAAATAAATGCTAGTAATAATATTTCTTTAAATTTAGTAATTGCATGTGGAAAGTCAGCCAGCAAATAAGCAATATTAAGGATGGAATTTTAAGTTCTGGTCTCTGTAATATGAGGTAAAGCTATCATGCTCTTCACCAAAAATTTTTCTTAGAATAATTTTTCTTTTAGTAGAGTTAACTGGATTTTTGTTTTTTACTACTATGCTATGAATAACTTTGACTTTATACATGGTTTCTTATCAGTTCCACTGAGTGGTGCTCTTGCTCTGCAGTTGCCAAGTACATTATATTTCTAAGAGTGACTCCATTATAAAGGGACACATGGCTACGAGGACAAAGAGTTCCCTATGTAGAAAATACATTACAGTTGGTAATGTATTATTGGTTTGTTTGTTTGTTTTCAAATGGTTATTTAAATACAAAGTACTTAATCTTGTGGTGATGTTATCCAATAGAATCTTGTTTAAAGTCTCCAGTATGTGAATTTTTCTGTTCCTTTATTATTCAACCAATGAATAAAATAAGCAGTACAAATATACAAAAGTACTATTCATCTGAAGGTTTTGAGAAATATACTATTAATTTGTGTACTAACATATACCAAAAAGACCTGGTGCACATAATCATTTTGTGTCGCTTCTTAATCTGTTTTAATTTTTATTTTACTTATGAGCTGTGAGAAGCCACTTCTTTCCATATTACTTTTGCTGCATTAGTAAAATCTGAAAAACAAAAGTTCTGCAGGTGAAGGCAGGCCACACTATTCTTAACAATGCAATAGAGACAGTTCTACCAGAGTTCCACAGGTAAGCAATAGTTTATAGTATTTTTTTCCTCTATACAGTTATGTAGGGAAAATGGGAAAAATGTACACTGTACTGTAGATGTGTTAATGGAAANTTAAGATGTCCTTATAAAAACATTGTAGGTTAATAAATCTTGCTTTGAGCATTTGAAAATATTTTAGATTTTACATTCAAGAGCTTTTCTTCTGTGCAAGTGAATTTCTTTTCAGTTTTGGTTTGTTTTTTTGGCTTAGGTGGAATTACAGAGGTAAATAAATTAACAGTTAATTCCTGATCTTTCCTAGTCAGCCTGCACTTTTTTTCTAACCTATTGCATTACAGTTACTTTGATAAGGACATCTTAAATCTCAATGTAATTCCAAAATTAAATGCTTGACATGCAATAAAATAATCTTTTCTCATTTTTGTTTCAGTTTTATGCCAGATTTACTTATTAAAAGACACAAAAGGATAAATTTTCTGCATGTGAATTTTGAAGAAAACAGATTTGCTCTAAAAATACATGCCAAAGTGCTTTTTGAAGAAAGTAGGTTATTATGTGTAAATACTTGACTGTTTGAAATTGTTTTTCTCTGGGATAAAGAAATAGAACATGAGAACAAAAAGAGAAAAAGTAGTCATTATTTTATCACTGGAGTGAGGTAATACAAGAGATGTCAGACATCTTCAAATCAGAGATATGGCATACATGAATCAGAGAATCTAAGTTCCTCCCAAAACAGCTTAATACCAGACTCCTGTCTAGCTAGTGGAGGAAGCTTCCTCTGCCAGCCAGTTACAAACTTTGAGGCATTTCTTTTGGTAGTGTAAACTAAATTGAGTTAGGGATACTTATATCNATCAAAGAAGCTTCCAGTTTGCAGGAAGGTTACACTGGTCTATGTTAAGATTCTATTTTAACTCGGTTTAGACAAAATTGGTGCAAGAAGCTGGCTGACATTTGGAGTCAAGTATAAGAATAGCTTATTTTGGATTACCATAAACAGATTCCAAATGGACATAAACTAAACTAAGAGTCTTTACAGAGGTGTTTATACCAGTGTAACTGAGTTGGTTGAAACCTTCACGGAAGATTAAGCAGCAGGACTTTTGTGTTTGGATAAATGCTAAGCCTGAAATACATTAATTTAGCCTAGAATGGGAACAAAAAAAGTCTGGTTTATTTTCAGAAGTAAACAGTGTACTGTGTTCATCGTCAGCTTCACAGAAAGTCCCTCCTGAAGGGGAGACTACTCATCTGTATTTGATTGTTTCAATATTTTGCATTAATTTTTGTTGTTGATCCTGCTTCATACAAACAATCTCTTAACACCAGGGCATTCTGTGGATGCAGCAACACAGCTGAAGGCTGTGAAGGGAGAAAAGCTGTTCTAGCACTCGGCTAATTGAGAACTTGGCATTTAAAGCACAATTTGTATCAGGCTTTCTGGTGGCTCTGTAGAAGAAAAATGGTTCAGGATTTGTTTTAATAATGGTGCTGAGACGCTGCTGGTTTGTTTGTTTGTTTTCAAATGGTTATTTAAATACAAAGTACTTAATCTTGTGGTGATGTTATCCAATAGAATCTTGTTTAAAGTCTCCAGTATGTGAATTTTTCTGTTCCTTTATTATTCAACCAATGAATAAAATAAGCAGTACAAATATACAAAAGTACTATT
Source organism: Ceyx cyanopectus (assembly GCA_013401355.1). NCBI lineage: Eukaryota > Metazoa > Chordata > Aves > Coraciiformes > Alcedinidae > Ceyx > Ceyx cyanopectus. Next base: position 53,272 of record VYZU01046222.1, read on the forward strand.
CATCTGAAGGTTTTGAGAAATATACTATTAATTTGTGTACTAACATATACCAAAAAGACCTGGTGCACATAATCATTTTGTGTCGCTTCTTAATCTGTTTTAATTTTTATTTTACTTATGAGCTGTGAGAAGCCACTTCTTTCCATATTACTTTTGCTGCATTAGTAAAATCTGAAAAACAAAAGTTCTGCAGGTGAAGGCAGGCCACACTATTCTTAACAATGCAATAGAGACAGTTCTACCAGAGTTCCACAGGTAAGCAATAGTTTATAGTATTTTTTTCCTCTATACAGTTATGTAGGGAAAATGGGAAAAATGTACACTGTACTGTAGATGTGTTAATGGAAATAGTTGTGGATGTTATTTTGCAAGAGAGACAAAGCATATGAAATAATTTTAATACTTTCACAAAAGCAACGAGAAAGATTGTTGCAGTAGTATTAGTACTACTTAGTGGAAAAACTCAGCTTGTGATAATATATTTGATTTTTAACTGATGGACAACAGATTTTTCAACAAGTGTGGGACGTTGAGTTACCAGTCACTTAAACTCTATAAAGAACATTTTCAGAGACTTATAAAAACATTGTAGGTTAATAAATCTTGCTTTGAGCATTTGAAAATATTTTAGATTTTACATTCAAGAGCTTTTCTTCTGTGCAAGTGAATTTCTTTTCAGTTTTGGTTTGTTTTTTTGGCTTAGGTGGAATTACAGAGGTAAATAAATTAACAGTTAATTCCTGATCTTTCCTAGTCAGCCTGCACTTTTTTTCTAACCTATTGCATTACAGTTACTTTGATAAGGACATCTTAAATCTCAATGTAATTCCAAAATTAAATGCTTGACATGCAATAAAATAATCTTTTCTCATTTTTGTTTCAGTTTTATGCCAGATTTACTTATTAAAAGACACAAAAGGATAAATTTTCTGCATGTGAATTTTGAAGAAAACAGATTTGCTCTAAAAATACATGCCAAAGTGCTTTTTGAAGAAAGTAGGTTATTATGTGTAAATACTTGACTGTTTGAAATTGTTTTTCTCTGGGATAAAGAAATAGAACATGAGAACAAAAAGAGAAAAAGTAGTCATTATTTTATCACTGGAGTGAGGTAATACAAGAGATGTCAGACATCTTCAAATCAGAGATATGGCATACATGAATCAGAGAATCTAAGTTCCTCCCAAAACAGCTTAATACCAGACTCCTGTCTAGCTAGTGGAGGAAGCTTCCTCTGCCAGCCAGTTACAAACTTTGAGGCATTTCTTTTGGTAGTGTAAACTAAATTGAGTTAGGGATACTTATATCATCGTTAAGATAGGTCTTTTTTATGTCTTTTATCTAGCAACCATGTTCAAGTTTTTGAATTTGTAATGCTTTTTTAATTGCTGCTTTTCAGCTTTTGCAATAAGAATTTCTTGACCTAGGGAGAAATACCAGAAAAGGTTGTTCTTTGGAGTGGTTTTGTCCTTAAGGTGCCTTAACTTTAAGCATTTTTTTAACCTTTTTGTTTGTTTGTTTGTTTTGTTTTATTGTTGTACTTGAGTAAAACTCTTAGCAGAAATCAGCATGTAGTATTTGAGTACAATAGATAATTGCCAAATTATTAGCTAATGGTAAATCTATAGATAGGTAGATTTTTTATTTGGGATGAATAAATTAACAAAGGATTTAGGTTAAGTGTTACTTATAACTGATTAAGGGAGTTAGAATTCATGAATACAAAACCACAAAATTTTTAGATGTAGTGTTAAAGCTACTATCCTTGCTGAACTTATTAATCATAGTGGTCATAAGCCCTTACACCGAGTAAAAAGGGAGGGAATTTCTTTGTTCTGCTATTGAAAATGGAAAGAAATAGCCATCTTCAACATACTTTTAAAAAATACGCATAACAAAGCAGTTTTATTACTATGCTTTATTTAGTCACGTTTCTAAAACTGTTTTAACCTGGAATTATATAGTTTGTAAAAATACCTGAACATTCTGGTAATTAATTTAGCACCAATGCTTGATAAATTGTGAAAGCAAAATTTGATATTGTCATGGAATCCCCTGTTTGAGGGGAAATAGGCCTTCTAGAAAGAAACAATCTAAATTCTTTATGATTGTTTTTTAGTAGTAAGCATAAAACCATTTGGATTAAAATGAAGAAGATAGCAAAAATCCATAACAGTAGGACTGTATTAAGTTGCGGAAAATAGATACATTTAAATTGTGGGATAAATTAACAATTAAGAAAGCAAAAACATAAAAAATAAGGAGTACTTAGTAAAAATAGCCACTTAGAAGTGGAACAGAAGGAAACGATAAAACTTGTTTCGCTGTAGGGGTTTTTTTTGTTTACTTTGTTGGGGTTGTTTGTTTTTTTTTTCTAAAATGTAATTTTGTGCACTGTACAACAATCACTATTTTTTCTATAATTAGTCTTATAGGAAATTGAGTTATACATTCAAAATGAGGGGCCAGAGCTAAAAATACTTCTCAGCCTGCACTAATGACATTTAGCTTTGGCTTTCCGAATTAAAGAAGTCTAGCAGAAGGATGTAATAGAAGGGCTAAAGTTAAGTATTTATTCTGTACATATTAAGAATTTGCTTTTCAAGTAGTTTCGTGCTAACGTGGCCCATTTTTAAAAGTTTCAACTCTACAGATACATACATTTGTTGCAAGAGTTGGAAAATAGAAGCTGTCTTTATCCTGTGTTGTCAAAAGCTTATTTGAATGTTGTCTGTGTAAAAAATTCACAGATTCACAGATATTAGGGGTTGGAAGGGACCTAGAAGATCATCTAGTCCAACCCCCCTGCCTGAGCAGGATCACCTAGACCAAGTCACACAGGAACAGATCCAGGCGGCTCTTAAGTGTGTCCAGAGATGGAGACTCCACAACCTCCCTGGGCAGCCTGTTCCAGAGCTCTGTCACTCTTACTGAGAAAAAGTTCTTCCTTGTGTTGACCTTAAACCTCTTGTGCTCCAACTTGCACCCATTGCCTCTCGTCCTGTCATTGGATAACATTGAGAAAAGTCAGTTTGGAGCTCTTATTAGTTTCAAGGTTTTGACACAATGTGTTAGATACAGATTTTCAGATTTTTAGACTTACGAAATGGTAGAATTGTTTCCTAAATACTTAAGATCTCCCCTCGGTATCTGTAAAAAAAAAATAAAATTTAAAAATAGCCTCAACTGAATTTCCCTTATTTATTTTCTTTCTAAGAGAAATTCTGACTTTTAACACTGCAAATATTTTTATTTTTCCTCACTAAAGGTGACATGTTGCTGTTGTCATGTCACATTTGCAGGAAAGTTAGGACTTTTCCTACTTCTATAAGTAGCTGTTTATTACCTAATGTTGGGTTGTTGCTGTCAGTTCTAGGCTTTTGTGTCCGTCTTCTGTGCTGTGTTGCATTTTGATGGAAAATTGAGTTATATTTCTTCATCAGAATTGGTGAGGTTTGTATTGTTATAGTCAAATTGAGACTAATCGAGTCTGAGATAAATGTAGTGTTTTATTAGGAAAGCAAAAACAGCGCTGGGCGGCCGGGAAGTCACAGCTCCGCCAAATGCTCGCAAATTTGGACAAGCAAAGCAACTCCTTTTATCTTTGCTGAAGGTTCCTTGATATGTCTCTCTACTTCTTCTGCGATTGTGGCTTCTTCAAGTCCCTATTTGCTCCAGGCATTTTCAACAGAATGTCGGTTACCTACTCAGCTTAAGCGATCTATTCTTTACAGTTGATTCGTATAAAGAGGTTTAAATAAAGATACAATTGTCACAGTAACATAATATTGTGGTTTAACATTTCCTTAAGATGGCACATTCTGATATCATTGTGGTTAAAATTCTCTTGACAAACAGGATATTCACGTCTAGTGAGGCAAGATCCTTCTTGCTCAACTTGTTAGATCAGCAAATTACCCCCTAGTTACCTATTACAGTATTAAATATGTAGATCTTTTGCTTAGCAATAAAAAAAGAAAAAAAGGCAATCCATCAATTTCATAAAAACACAGCAAACACTTGGAGATCGTAACTACATGAGTATGTCAAACTGATAGACATGAATAGATCTTTTCTGTTTAATCAGTTCTCCAGTTTTGGGCCATGCTCTGCTTTTGCCACATATGCTTATCTTCCTCTTGCATCTTTTTATTGTATAACCTGTTAGTTGGGTAAAAGACAGCTCCTGCAGTGGCTGATCTGGAGCTCTGCAGAAGCTGATTTGTGTGTTGTTGAGGGGGGGAGAATGCTGAAGACAACATGCTGAATGACTAGGTGACTGCTGTCTTTTCTCTGTGGGAAGACTGAACAGAAAAATGTGCTGGGTTTTAGCTGTCAAATGAGCCAAACAATATTTCAGCTGCTGGCAAGCAAAACAAATGGCTTTACAAGGTGTTTTGGTTTTTTTTGAGTGTGTCCTTGTATCTCTGCTTTCACTGTTACATAGGAGAGATTGATTCCCAAATTTAAAACAGTAATACTTCTTTCTTCTGTCATCTTTCAGGGTTTTTTTGGGGTGGGGAAAGAGGGAAGGATGGTGTATACACAGAAGTGGGAAAGTTTTAAGTGTGACAATGGTGAAGGTCATTTTTACTGCATCTGACTGAGGTTCTTGTTATGGGGCAGGCTTCTGTTCAGTGTCCTGATTTCTGCCATCACAAGGAATTCTGTTGATCAGTGGCTTCATTACTGCAGTAGGCTATCATGATGTGAAATTCTTAATCTTGAGGACCAGTTCCACACCAAACACCTAAATTTAGAAGTGATATATCTCATTGGACTCTTTCAGAGAAACCAGCTCAGTCTGAGTTAGCTTGTACTTTCTACAGATGCAGAGCTTCCTAGTGGAGAAACAAAATGCATTAGTCAAATCAGGTAGGTGTTAGTAAGTGTGAATCATGTAGTCAAATTAATGTGGAAGATGATGATGAGTGAGATATTGAGAAATGGTCTTTTTCTGCCTCTTTTGTTCAGTAGACATTTATATAACAAGCAGATCCCAGTGTGCTTCCAGGTTCTGCAGTAGTACCAGTTTCTTAAATATGACAATCTTCTCCCTATAATCACATTTTCACTAAAGTACCTTCCCTTTCCTGATCCTATATTCTTAATTTATGGTTCAGTAGCGACTATTAGCAATACCATATTGTTTTGCAGTTTATCTGATAGAAGATAGAATTGGATGTCATCCCCCTTGAGCTCAGATTTGTCTATGCAACTCATTGTAGCATCACATATATATGCATATATTTGTGTGTATATGTATGTATATGTATATGCATGCTATAATATATGTGTATATATGTATATAAACACCTATATATAGATATATATGCTTTTTTTTTTTGCTTTTTTTTTTTTTTTTTACCCCAAATTCAAAA
>VYZU01046222.1:59217-71641 GCA_013401355.1 Ceyx cyanopectus
CCATGTATCAACCAACACCCACTTCACTACAACCTTCTTTCAGGTAGTTATAGAGAGCGATAAAGTCTCAGCCTCCTCCAGACTAAACAACCCCAGTTCCCTCAGCTGCTCCTCATGAGATATGTTCTTCAGACCCCTCACCAGCTTTGCTGCCCTCCTCTGGACCTGCTTCAACACCTCAGTATCTTTTTTTATACTTCAGTGAAAGGATTGATATCCCTGGTCATCCCCTGGTTGATACATGGAAATTTTAAATCTTAGCTGTACTTGTATTGTTTTCTTAGCCTCACTTGCATAGTTTAGCCATCTCTTGGGTAGAGTTGATAATGAGAAGTTTTGAAACCTTCAACTTTTTGCCTGGCAAAGAGATGGTTTGTTAAGCCGAACACCCCAGATTACAGGAACTCAAGATGTTATGATGCACCTGAAAATTAATTTTATGTGACCTTCTTGGAGCATCACAGGGCTGAAGGACAGATGAGCTCACCCCGTGACCATATATGGGCAAAGGAAGTCCAGGGTTCAAAAAACAAAACAGTGTAAGGAAGACTGAATGGCTACTGGAGGGAAAAAAGACCTTAACCCTAATTATCCATGTTTGGACTATGTAAATGAATTCTGGGAACTCATTAGAGTAAGACTGGCCTTTCCAGGAAATTTTATGAATATGTATGTTTTTCATGTATATTAAATGGTGAGTTTTGCTAAATCGTTGGAGCACTTATGGAGGAGTATCCCCAGTGCTACAGTAAGAATGCCTGCTTAATAACAACTCTGTTGTTACTGGGAATTTCTCTCTGAATCCTTACCCAGACTCACCGAGCCTCCCACCTCAGTGAGGAGCATTAGAAAGCAATAGGGTTTGGAAGCTCTGGTTTTTGTATCACGGTGGCCAAAACTGAACACAGTTCTTCAGCTGCAGCCTCACCATTGCAAGTACAGGGACACAATGTTCCCTACTCCTGCTGGCTACACTATTTTTGATACAGGCCAAGATGTTGTTGGTGGCCCTAGCCACCTGGGCACACTGTTGGCTTACACAGATCATCTATCTAGCTAATGATTTCTCTTTGTTGTCAGTTCCTAATAATCCATATAAGGGTTAGTTGGTATTAATAAACAATTAGAACTCGGGCATCTGTTGCAGAATAAATGTTTTTCTCCCTATCAGTTTACTTTGATTTTCTTTAGAGATAGTAAAACTTATTCATATAAGGCTTGTGTCCGATGCCAGTGTCCTAAGCATCACTGGGATGTGGTGTTGGGAGATATGGTCTAGGGGTGAACTTGCAAGTAGGGTTAATGGTTGGACACGATGGTCCCAAGGGTCTTTTCCAACCTGAATGATTCTGTGATTCTGTGATTTAACTTTAGTGATGTGAAACACAAAGGTGTATAAGGAGATAAGAATTTATTAAGGAAAAAAATTTTTATTTATATATATATATATGTGTGTATTTGTATGACATAAACAACAGTGTAAAACAGCAAAACAGAACACTTTGAATGCTTGTCGCTCTTCCCTTTGATGACCAGCAGAGAGGCACTGGGGAGCCATTGGGAGAAAGTAGCAGCAGACAGGCTCGGCAGATCAGGAGGGGAACAGTGGCAGCAGCCGGTGTTATCCGGGGTTGATCTGGCCCACACAGGGCATGGGAAAATGGGGTTTACTCTCCGATGAAAGCCAGGAAGAAGGATGAGGACACATCTGGAATGCAGTGTGATGGCTCTCAGGGGCTGCAGTGGGGAAAAAAATCCTCCTTCCCCCTTCCTGTCCACACCACCAGAGAGAGAGAGTGGTGGCCCCACCTCTCTTAACACCACGAGATCCTGCACACATGCGGGACTGCTCCACGCAAACCCAGGCCCCTTCCTCTTCCCCCATCTGCTCTGGTGCTGCACCACAGAGCACTGCCACCACCCAAGCCCCCAGCCCCTTGCACCCCACTCCCTGTGCCGTGGGCAGGGAAAGAAAAAAGTTTAAAAAAACACAACAACAACAACAACAAAAAACCCAACAAAAAAATTCCTTTTTACCCCCTGACAGTTGTTTATCTTTTTTTTTGCAAAAAAAAAAGAGAATACTGTAAATACATATTATGTTTATCACTTTCATTTGACATTTTGAATGTAGTAATGCTGCTATAGAAAAGATTTTGTCCCAGACAATCATCAGCATCACTGCTTCAAAACTATATAAATTCAGATTGTAGAGGAGAGTTGGTTCATAACTTTTTTTTCCTTAGGAGCCTTTTTCTAAAGCAATAACAGGTAATTAATTTGCTTATTATTACTACTCTTAATTTTTTTATATGTTTCTAATTTATAGGTAGTAACTCAATTCCAAATTTCTTTCGCATCATGAAGCGACAGTTTACTGAAACAGAGTGGAGTGTAATCAAGTCTATGGGTAGTGAGTGGATGCAGCTGGATATGTTTCATCGGCACTGGGTAATAGTTTTTTTTCCCCCCTATTTAAAGACTGCAGTGTTGTAAATGACACATTATCTTTTGATATATTTTGTTATTATTTTCATTATGGTAATATTGTATACTTTTTGTAGTTACATGTTCATGTCGAGAAAATAATGTATTTAATGGAATAACTTGGAGAACAATAGCACAGCTGATATTTGTAGAAGGATCTATATCTTGTTCTGGGTATGTGTTTAAAACTAGTTAAAGGTTCATATCCATAGGTGCCACTTAGTAATTCTGGTTGCGTGTTCATTATAATGTAACAAGTTAGGCTAAGTAGTAACAATGCTGATAACTTTAGATAATTGCATCAGTCTATCCTCACATTTACAGTCTTATACAGTGCCTGTTCAGAAGTAATGCTTATAGAACAGCTTGAAAACAACCTGTATGAATAAAATACATTTATTCTGTGTTTTAGGCCTTAAAAGAAAGCTTCTTAAAGGCTGTTGGAGTCGGAATTGGCTTTAACTTGCAAAGAATTGAATTTAGTGTGTCCCCATTGCAACTGGAAATAGGCAAGGTGTATAAGGAGACAGAAATGCTTCTAGATGGAGATAAAGAAGAGGATTGGACATTTGAGGTAAGAAATTTTCTGATTTATTTTTCCAATAGTTATAAACACGTTTCAACACCCTATGGTTGCATTTTGCACATTTCATTTTTTATTTTTTAATTGTGGCTTCACACCTTTTATGTTATACACATTGAACATACATAAATCAAAACTTAGGATATTTGAAGTGTTTTTGATGATAGCAAAAGTGGCCCAGAGAGATATTAATTATCATGACTTTTTTTTCTGTTCCCAAAGTATGTTTCTTGAACTTTTTGAAATTTATCTTGGTGTGTGCAAGAAGTTCACTGAAGCATTTTCAGATCTCACTTCTGAACATTGTGTAAGATTTTAAAGTTCTTCGTCAGTTTGTCTAGAATGGGACTAGTAACTAATTAACCCATTATTTAATGTTTATGTTAAATGTTTGAAATGCAGGAGTTGTCTTCAGCTCCTTCGAGTTTCATAGTTCTTGCCCATACAAACTGGTAGAAATGTGCTTTTGTGGGTTTGGATTTACAGTGTGCTGATTGGNTTATGATCATAAAGGTCTTTTCCAACCTTAATGATTCTGATACTATACAGTGATCTAAAATTATTTAATTAACGCAAGAAGCCAAGCTTTAAAAAGAAGCACAAACAAATCACAATACTGTTTCTCTACAGCTCAGAGTCCCTTTCATTCAACCAATTAGCACAAAAAATAAATCCAATAGACATTGACTTTAAAATTGTCTATAAAGGGTGCCTTGTTCCAGTCTGCCAAAGGTAGTGCACCTGGTATATAGGTGACTAGCAATTCAAAGAACACATACTTTGCAATTTCTCAAAATAGTCAAGTGTGCTTCTGAGTATTCAGTTTCCAATACATGTTTACAATACATGAAAGTATCTCCGTATTGGAGGCAATTGTTCCAGCAGAGCTTGTTTAAATGACAAATTCCTCCTGTGTGCTNTTACCCCCTGACAGTTGTTTATCTTTTTTTTTAAAAAAAAAAAAGAGAATACTGTAAATACATATTATGTTTATCACTTTCATTTGACATTTTGAATGTAGTAATGCTGCTATAGAAAAGATTTTGTCCCAGACAATCATCAGCATCACTGCTTCAAAACTATATAAATTCAGATTGTAGAGGAGAGTTGGTTCATAACTTTTTTTTCCTTAGGAGCCTTTTTCTAAAGCAATAACAGGTAATTAATTTGCTTATTATTACTACTCTTAATTTTTTTATATGTTTCTAATTTATAGGTAGTAACTCAATTCCAAATTTCTTTCGCATCATGAAGCGACAGTTTACTGAAACAGAGTGGAGTGTAATCAAGTCTATGGGTAGTGAGTGGATGCAGCTGGATATGTTTCATCGGCACTGGGTAATAGTTTTTTTTCCCCCCTATTTAAAGACTGCAGTGTTGTAAATGACACATTATCTTTTGATATATTTTGTTATTATTTTCATTATGGTAATATTGTATACTTTTTGTAGTTACATGTTCATGTCGAGAAAATAATGTATTTAATGGAATAACTTGGAGAACAATAGCACAGCTGATATTTGTAGAAGGATCTATATCTTGTTCTGGGTATGTGTTTAAAACTAGTTAAAGGTTCATATCCATAGGTGCCACTTAGTAATTCTGGTTGCGTGTTCATTATAATGTAACAAGTTAGGCTAAGTAGTAACAATGCTGATAACTTTAGATAATTGCATCAGTCTATCCTCACATTTACAGTCTTATACAGTGCCTGTTCAGAAGTAATGCTTATAGAACAGCTTGAAAACAACCTGTATGAATAAAATACATTTATTCTGTGTTTTAGGCCTTAAAAGAAAGCTTCTTAAAGGCTGTTGGAGTCGGAATTGGCTTTAACTTGCAAAGAATTGAATTTAGTGTGTCCCCATTGCAACTGGAAATAGGCAAGGTGTATAAGGAGACAGAAATGCTTCTAGATGGAGATAAAGAAGAGGATTGGACATTTGAGGTAAGAAATTTTCTGATTTATTTTTCCAATAGTTATAAACACGTTTCAACACCCTATGGTTGCATTTTGCACATTTCATTTTTTATTTTTTAATTGTGGCTTCACACCTTTTATGTTATACACATTGAACATACATAAATCAAAACTTAGGATATTTGAAGTGTTTTTGATGATAGCAAAAGTGGCCCAGAGAGATATTAATTATCATGACTTTTTTTTCTGTTCCCAAAGTATGTTTCTTGAACTTTTTGAAATTTATCTTGGTGTGTGCAAGAAGTTCACTGAAGCATTTTCAGATCTCACTTCTGAACATTGTGTAAGATTTTAAAGTTCTTCGTCAGTTTGTCTAGAATGGGACTAGTAACTAATTAACCCATTATTTAATGTTTATGTTAAATGTTTGAAATGCAGGAGTTGTCTTCAGCTCCTTCGAGTTTCATAGTTCTTGCCCATACAAACTGGTAGAAATGTGCTTTTGTGGGTTTGGATTTACAGTGTGCTGATTGGCTGCTGTCTGTGGGAATGAAAACATGCAAAAAACTTGCCTTTTTCTTGCCTTCTTGAAAGGTATTGTGACAGGAATTCTTATCATTAAACATCTATCCTGTTAGATTTGGTAGAAATGACGCATAGCATCTAATGTAGTTTTAAAGGGTGTATAGGGAAAGAACTGATAGGGACATGGTTTAATGGTGGATTTGTCAGGGTCAGGTTAATGGTTGGAATTTATTATTTATAAAGGTCTTTTCCAACCTTAATGATTCTGATACTATACAGTGATCTAAAATTATTTAATTAACGCAAGAAGCCAAGCTTTAAAAAGAAGCACAAACAAATCACAATACTGTTTCTCTACAGCTCAGAGTCCCTTTCATTCAACCAATTAGCACAAAAAATAAATCCAATAGACATTGACTTTAAAATTGTCTATAAAGGGTGCCTTGTTCCAGTCTGCCAAAGGTAGTGCACCTGGTATATAGGTGACTAGCAATTCAAAGAACACATACTTTGCAATTTCTCAAAATAGTCAAGTGTGCTTCTGAGTATTCAGTTTCCAATACATGTTTACAATACATGAAAGTATCTCCGTATTGGAGGCAATTGTTCCAGCAGAGCTTGTTTAAATGACAAATTCCTCCTGTGTGCTTATTTTGTGTAGTATGCAAACGTATGGTGCACCTGTAGTAAAGGTGCGCCATACGTTTGAAAGAATGAATGAACCCCTAATGTTTACATTGTAGCATAAATTGACTTTTTTATAGTTCATTCCTTTCAGCGTTTCATGCCATATTTGGTTTTGTGTTATTTTAAAAGTTTAACCATACTAAATCAGCCCTCTTACTGATATTGTCATATTCTAGGAATTTAGTATGTCATGCAAGACTGTGACACGTCTTGTAATATAATGCTTTCAGTATTAGTGCTACCAGTGGACCATTGTCTAGGNATATATTTTGTTATTATTTTCATTATGGTAATATTGTATACTTTTTGTAGTTACATGTTCATGTCGAGAAAATAATGTATTTAATGGAATAACTTGGAGAACAATAGCACAGCTGATATTTGTAGAAGGATCTATATCTTGTTCTGGGTATGTGTTTAAAACTAGTTAAAGGTTCATATCCATAGGTGCCACTTAGTAATTCTGGTTGCGTGTTCATTATAATGTAACAAGTTAGGCTAAGTAGTAACAATGCTGATAACTTTAGATAATTGCATCAGTCTATCCTCACATTTACAGTCTTATACAGTGCCTGTTCAGAAGTAATGCTTATAGAACAGCTTGAAAACAACCTGTATGAATAAAATACATTTATTCTGTGTTTTAGGCCTTAAAAGAAAGCTTCTTAAAGGCTGTTGGAGTCGGAATTGGCTTTAACTTGCAAAGAATTGAATTTAGTGTGTCCCCATTGCAACTGGAAATAGGCAAGGTGTATAAGGAGACAGAAATGCTTCTAGATGGAGATAAAGAAGAGGATTGGACATTTGAGGTAAGAAATTTTCTGATTTATTTTTCCAATAGTTATAAACACGTTTCAACACCCTATGGTTGCATTTTGCACATTTCATTTTTTATTTTTTAATTGTGGCTTCACACCTTTTATGTTATACACATTGAACATACATAAATCAAAACTTAGGATATTTGAAGTGTTTTTGATGATAGCAAAAGTGGCCCAGAGAGATATTAATTATCATGACTTTTTTTTCTGTTCCCAAAGTATGTTTCTTGAACTTTTTGAAATTTATCTTGGTGTGTGCAAGAAGTTCACTGAAGCATTTTCAGATCTCACTTCTGAACATTGTGTAAGATTTTAAAGTTCTTCGTCAGTTTGTCTAGAATGGGACTAGTAACTAATTAACCCATTATTTAATGTTTATGTTAAATGTTTGAAATGCAGGAGTTGTCTTCAGCTCCTTCGAGTTTCATAGTTCTTGCCCATACAAACTGGTAGAAATGTGCTTTTGTGGGTTTGGATTTACAGTGTGCTGATTGGCTGCTGTCTGTGGGAATGAAAACATGCAAAAAACTTGCCTTTTTCTTGCCTTCTTGAAAGGTATTGTGACAGGAATTCTTATCATTAAACATCTATCCTGTTAGATTTGGTAGAAATGACGCATAGCATCTAATGTAGTTTTAAAGGGTGTATAGGGAAAGAACTGATAGGGACATGGTTTAATGGTGGATTTGTCAGGGTCAGGTTAATGGTTGGAATTTATTATTTATAAAGGTCTTTTCCAACCTTAATGATTCTGATACTATACAGTGATCTAAAATTATTTAATTAACGCAAGAAGCCAAGCTTTAAAAAGAAGCACAAACAAATCACAATACTGTTTCTCTACAGCTCAGAGTCCCTTTCATTCAACCAATTAGCACAAAAAATAAATCCAATAGACATTGACTTTAAAATTGTCTATAAAGGGTGCCTTGTTCCAGTCTGCCAAAGGTAGTGCACCTGGTATATAGGTGACTAGCAATTCAAAGAACACATACTTTGCAATTTCTCAAAATAGTCAAGTGTGCTTCTGAGTATTCAGTTTCCAATACATGTTTACAATACATGAAAGTATCTCCGTATTGGAGGCAATTGTTCCAGCAGAGCTTGTTTAAATGACAAATTCCTCCTGTGTGCTTATTTTGTGTAGTATGCAAACGTATGGTGCACCTGTAGTAAAGGTGCGCCATACGTTTGAAAGAATGAATGAACCCCTAATGTTTACATTGTAGCATAAATTGACTTTTTTATAGTTCATTCCTTTCAGCGTTTCATGCCATATTTGGTTTTGTGTTATTTTAAAAGTTTAACCATACTAAATCAGCCCTCTTACTGATATTGTCATATTCTAGGAATTTAGTATGTCATGCAAGACTGTGACACGTCTTGTAATATAATGCTTTCAGTATTAGTGCTACCAGTGGACCATTGTCTAGGAAGTATCTTTTGATTGACTTCTGCAACTCCTCATTTGGTCTTTGATGATATGCCTGTGCTTGATTTACTAAAATAGCCTGAAGATGATGATGATGTAGATAGCTCCCTGTATTACGTAAATGCATTTATTTTATTTTTCCATATTACTTAGTAATTACTGCTAGAAGCTTAATTTAATCTGCCAGAGAAATGTCTCCCCTTCCATTCTCTTCCATGCTTACCCTCCTGCTTCCTAAGAACACAGCCTTTTAATGAGGCAGACTGTAGTATTTCAAAGAAAGGAGTTATTATCAAGTTTCATTTAAATACAAGCTCAATCAGGATATAATTTCATTTGAATGTCAAAATTTATTACAATGAAATTTGAAAAAATAATTAGTTTTTCACTTACCATCCCCAGCCTAAAATTAAGCATCAATGTACTCTTTTGTCTTCCAAGTTTATTTTAATTTTCTGCACATTTACTAACATTNCTGGAAATAGGCAAGGTGTATAAGGAGACAGAAATGCTTCTAGATGGAGATAAAGAAGAGGATTGGACATTTGAGGTAAGAAATTTTCTGATTTATTTTTCCAATAGTTATAAACACGTTTCAACACCCTATGGTTGCATTTTGCACATTTCATTTTTTATTTTTTAATTGTGGCTTCACACCTTTTATGTTATACACATTGAACATACATAAATCAAAACTTAGGATATTTGAAGTGTTTTTGATGATAGCAAAAGTGGCCCAGAGAGATATTAATTATCATGACTTTTTTTTCTGTTCCCAAAGTATGTTTCTTGAACTTTTTGAAATTTATCTTGGTGTGTGCAAGAAGTTCACTGAAGCATTTTCAGATCTCACTTCTGAACATTGTGTAAGATTTTAAAGTTCTTCGTCAGTTTGTCTAGAATGGGACTAGTAACTAATTAACCCATTATTTAATGTTTATGTTAAATGTTTGAAATGCAGGAGTTGTCTTCAGCTCCTTCGAGTTTCATAGTTCTTGCCCATACAAACTGGTAGAAATGTGCTTTTGTGGGTTTGGATTTACAGTGTGCTGATTGGCTGCTGTCTGTGGGAATGAAAACATGCAAAAAACTTGCCTTTTTCTTGCCTTCTTGAAAGGTATTGTGACAGGAATTCTTATCATTAAACATCTATCCTGTTAGATTTGGTAGAAATGACGCATAGCATCTAATGTAGTTTTAAAGGGTGTATAGGGAAAGAACTGATAGGGACATGGTTTAATGGTGGATTTGTCAGGGTCAGGTTAATGGTTGGAATTTATTATTTATAAAGGTCTTTTCCAACCTTAATGATTCTGATACTATACAGTGATCTAAAATTATTTAATTAACGCAAGAAGCCAAGCTTTAAAAAGAAGCACAAACAAATCACAATACTGTTTCTCTACAGCTCAGAGTCCCTTTCATTCAACCAATTAGCACAAAAAATAAATCCAATAGACATTGACTTTAAAATTGTCTATAAAGGGTGCCTTGTTCCAGTCTGCCAAAGGTAGTGCACCTGGTATATAGGTGACTAGCAATTCAAAGAACACATACTTTGCAATTTCTCAAAATAGTCAAGTGTGCTTCTGAGTATTCAGTTTCCAATACATGTTTACAATACATGAAAGTATCTCCGTATTGGAGGCAATTGTTCCAGCAGAGCTTGTTTAAATGACAAATTCCTCCTGTGTGCTTATTTTGTGTAGTATGCAAACGTATGGTGCACCTGTAGTAAAGGTGCGCCATACGTTTGAAAGAATGAATGAACCCCTAATGTTTACATTGTAGCATAAATTGACTTTTTTATAGTTCATTCCTTTCAGCGTTTCATGCCATATTTGGTTTTGTGTTATTTTAAAAGTTTAACCATACTAAATCAGCCCTCTTACTGATATTGTCATATTCTAGGAATTTAGTATGTCATGCAAGACTGTGACACGTCTTGTAATATAATGCTTTCAGTATTAGTGCTACCAGTGGACCATTGTCTAGGAAGTATCTTTTGATTGACTTCTGCAACTCCTCATTTGGTCTTTGATGATATGCCTGTGCTTGATTTACTAAAATAGCCTGAAGATGATGATGATGTAGATAGCTCCCTGTATTACGTAAATGCATTTATTTTATTTTTCCATATTACTTAGTAATTACTGCTAGAAGCTTAATTTAATCTGCCAGAGAAATGTCTCCCCTTCCATTCTCTTCCATGCTTACCCTCCTGCTTCCTAAGAACACAGCCTTTTAATGAGGCAGACTGTAGTATTTCAAAGAAAGGAGTTATTATCAAGTTTCATTTAAATACAAGCTCAATCAGGATATAATTTCATTTGAATGTCAAAATTTATTACAATGAAATTTGAAAAAATAATTAGTTTTTCACTTACCATCCCCAGCCTAAAATTAAGCATCAATGTACTCTTTTGTCTTCCAAGTTTATTTTAATTTTCTGCACATTTACTAACATTTAAAAAAAAAAGAGAGAATGAACAGATGGGATGGAAAACCTACCTATGCTCTACAGGCACGGGTACTCCAATTACAGGGTAGAGCAAAGAGAACAGAGAACTCTTCCAGAAGAGAGGCTGCTCCAGTTCGCTGTGAACAGCCCTCAGGTCAAACTGTGAGTAGAGGAAATGAAACTGTGATTCCCGTAGTTAATACAAACCCTGTAGTTAATACAANAGAAGTTCACTGAAGCATTTTCAGATCTCACTTCTGAACATTGTGTAAGATTTTAAAGTTCTTCGTCAGTTTGTCTAGAATGGGACTAGTAACTAATTAACCCATTATTTAATGTTTATGTTAAATGTTTGAAATGCAGGAGTTGTCTTCAGCTCCTTCGAGTTTCATAGTTCTTGCCCATACAAACTGGTAGAAATGTGCTTTTGTGGGTTTGGATTTACAGTGTGCTGATTGGCTGCTGTCTGTGGGAATGAAAACATGCAAAAAACTTGCCTTTTTCTTGCCTTCTTGAAAGGTATTGTGACAGGAATTCTTATCATTAAACATCTATCCTGTTAGATTTGGTAGAAATGACGCATAGCATCTAATGTAGTTTTAAAGGGTGTATAGGGAAAGAACTGATAGGGACATGGTTTAATGGTGGATTTGTCAGGGTCAGGTTAATGGTTGGAATTTATTATTTATAAAGGTCTTTTCCAACCTTAATGATTCTGATACTATACAGTGATCTAAAATTATTTAATTAACGCAAGAAGCCAAGCTTTAAAAAGAAGCACAAACAAATCACAATACTGTTTCTCTACAGCTCAGAGTCCCTTTCATTCAACCAATTAGCACAAAAAATAAATCCAATAGACATTGACTTTAAAATTGTCTATAAAGGGTGCCTTGTTCCAGTCTGCCAAAGGTAGTGCACCTGGTATATAGGTGACTAGCAATTCAAAGAACACATACTTTGCAATTTCTCAAAATAGTCAAGTGTGCTTCTGAGTATTCAGTTTCCAATACATGTTTACAATACATGAAAGTATCTCCGTATTGGAGGCAATTGTTCCAGCAGAGCTTGTTTAAATGACAAATTCCTCCTGTGTGCTTATTTTGTGTAGTATGCAAACGTATGGTGCACCTGTAGTAAAGGTGCGCCATACGTTTGAAAGAATGAATGAACCCCTAATGTTTACATTGTAGCATAAATTGACTTTTTTATAGTTCATTCCTTTCAGCGTTTCATGCCATATTTGGTTTTGTGTTATTTTAAAAGTTTAACCATACTAAATCAGCCCTCTTACTGATATTGTCATATTCTAGGAATTTAGTATGTCATGCAAGACTGTGACACGTCTTGTAATATAATGCTTTCAGTATTAGTGCTACCAGTGGACCATTGTCTAGGAAGTATCTTTTGATTGACTTCTGCAACTCCTCATTTGGTCTTTGATGATATGCCTGTGCTTGATTTACTAAAATAGCCTGAAGATGATGATGATGTAGATAGCTCCCTG
>VYZU01046222.1:88126-101250 GCA_013401355.1 Ceyx cyanopectus
ATTCCACTTCCAGTTATCATAGAGCAGGCTGCACAGTAACACATGTTCCAAAAAACAAACCCGTTTTTAATTTGAAATGTGATTTTTCTTGAGGTGGTGGAACTGGTGCAGAGACCAGGACATTCTGACTTGCAATATTTCGTTCTGCTTTTAATCTGGATGTAGCACTGGGAATTGTGGGTTGATTGTGATCACTATTGTACTGAAGTGGTATGAGCTTGAGAGAATCATGCACTGCTCCAGTGACTGCTGGTATTGAAAAGAGTGTGAATAGGCACACCTCTAGTGAAATAAATCCTTATGTTATCATCTCGAATAATCATGTCTGCTGGATAATAAAGTACAATTTGTTGGTGTGTTTTTTCTTCGTCTTTTCTGAACTTAAACATTCACTCTGGCATTTGCAACAGTTTCTATGACTTACTCTTTCAATTTTCTGAACTTAATTTCGAAGATAAACTTGGGGTTTTTTCTGTGTGGCCTGTTAGATGCTTCTATTAGTTACTGTAAAACCTAAATTAAGGACAGTGAAGTTGGTCTCTACTGGAATATTTTCTTTCTTCTTCAATAAGCAATGTGTAGTTTAAACTGAACAGGGAATACTGCAGGAAGAAGATAGTTTTACTGATTCATGTAACATTAATATTTCTTTTTCTTAGGTACATTCTATGGAACCTAACCAGCCACAGTTCACATTACTGACTTTTGAAGATTTAGTTGCATCTGGGATTCCAGTGGCACCTGAGGATTCTGAATATTGGAATATTTTTTGTTCTAAGCAGGAGAGTCCAGTGCAGCAGAATTCACATTCAAGATCAGAATGCTTATAAGAAAAATAAAATTGTTAAAGTTTTTATGCTGCTACTGTATGTAATACAGAGTGTTGGAATAAGTTTGCATGTGGAAATGAAACACTTTTTTTTATTATTTAAACTGATTTTAAGCTTTTTAAAATAAACAATCTTTATCAGTATCTTAAGGAAGACGTGTGAAGGAAGGAAACTTCCTGAAGGAATTCTCAATGATAAGTCTAAGCTCTCCACATTCTTTTTTTGCCTCACCATGCCCGTGGTTCTTGCACTTCAATAATTACCCATTCTAGGAACAGGGAGCAGAGCTGCAACAATATTGTTGCTTTTTGTCAACAATATTTAATATATAAAAATCTGGTTTCATATTTAAATTATGCCTTAATTTATGAAACTGACTTTTATCTTACAAAAAATAATTGCTTTATTCTCAAATGGATAAATAAAGACAGAAGGATTGGTACAAACACATTTTCTGTTGCTATTATGATGCAAGTGTTTGTACGACACCTGGTATTTGTCTAACAGCAGGCTGAAGAAGTCTTTACCTTACTAGTCTTAGAACTACATCTGTGCAAAACTAGTGGAGGCAGGGAATTAACTAAGTATTTCATATCCTTTCACTTACAATATTTGTTAATTAAAGCTTCCTGTATGTAACTGAGGATTTTATTTTTAACAATTCTTTTTGTATTTCTTCACTTGGCAATAAACACAAGGCAGAAGTCTGTTCAATTTTCCTAGACCTGCATTTACATCTGTACTGTCCTAGACACTGAGTCTTGGAGAATGGGACCAAACAAAAAAACATATTTCTTTTTTTTTTTTTTTCTAAATAGTGTAACATCTGAAGACATAAAAGACATATTTTATCTTATAGTGAATTAAAATTTCTGGATATCAGGAGTTCCAGAATTCACCTTTAATATATTTCTTATTCTTTTTTAAAACAACTCCTCTTCTGTGTGCCCCCACTTTTCTTTGTAGAAGTTATAGATTCATTATGGTCTATCAAAATGAAAAATGTAAGGAAACATACTGAACAGAGAGGGTCATGCTGAACAGAATGATTTTCACAACTAAAAAGTCTTCATTTATTTCCTACAGTCAAGCACAGTTCTTCAGTGACTTCAGGTTTGTGCACAACTTGTCTGCACCCTGTATTGTGACTAAAAAAGAATCTACTTGTAGTGTAGCCATTGAAGCAGTGCCTTATTATGAAGGTAAAGAAAAGGTTTAGAGAAAGAAGGATATGAATTTTACAATATTACACATTTGGATTTTTGCTGTAGATAATTCTGAATTCAAATATGCTGTTAAACTTTCCTACTTTACAAGTTCCGATTAGTATTATTTTTTCCATTTCAATGAGTTTCTCATCTTNTACTTGATACTTCATGGAGGCCATAAAAGGCTATTCAGCAGATATGTAATGCTATCACTTACTGGGATAGAATATTTTTACTTACTTTACTTACTGGGATTGTTTAGTCTGGTGAAGAGGAGGCTCAGGGGGGACCTTATTGCTCTCTACAACTACCTGAAGGGAAGTTATAGGGAGGTGAGGGTTGACCTCTCTGCCCTAGTTAAAGATGACAGGACGAGGGACAATGGCTTCAAGTTGCACCAAGGGAAATTTAGGGTTAATGGCTGGACTTGATGATCTTAAAGGTCTCTTCCAGCCAAATCATTCTATGATTCTATGAAGAGGAAATGTCTGAACTCAGCGTTGATGACTGTGCAGAAATCCAGTGGATGTCACAAGGGGATGAGGAGGAGTCCCCTTTCACAATTTTGTTTTTATCTCCCTCCCCACCACCAACATGCAGCTCTTTCTGTTCTTAGAGATGTCCTCCACTGCAAACATCAAGACACCTACTGATAGACTTTCCAATGCCTTTGGTCTGACTAGATGTGATGCTATGGACCATCACTGCTATTAAAAGCTTTCTTGAAATCGAGTAGCATCACTGGTAACTCAGTGCAGACCATCTGTGAGAAGGCCTTTGTGCACAGATGAATGAAGCAGTGTTTTTAGTCTTGGTTTAGATTGCTGGGGGCTATTCAACATCCTGTTGACATTTCAGACTCTTCACAGAATAGAGGAAATAATCTACACTTCATTACTATATTGTATTAATAATGATACAGCAAAAAATATTTTAAAGGCTGCTTTTATTACTTTGTAGAAGTGATAGCATTATCGTCAGCCTGGTTTTGCAAAAAACAGCTTTCTTTAACTTGATAAAATGACTAAACAGCAAATAGAGGAATGTTATGCTAAACTGGGAGGAAAAATAAAATGTCAGACAAGAATTGCCTGAGTCGAAGAGTGAAAGACCATAGTTAAAGTCATGGAAAGAGTCAAAGCTAAGGTTGTCATAGAAACCTTAATTCTGCTTTTCCTGTGGGTTTGGTTATATCTTTTTTTCTTTTTTTTTTTTAATTATGAAATTAGCCTCCTCTCTGTGTCAAAATCAGTGAGAATTTTGAGTCCTATCAATTAGTCTGTGGGTTTTGTCTTCTTTGTTCATTTGCCATATGATATAATAGAATCTGAGCCTACTTTCTTGAACATCATTTATGTCATGTACAGGAAAAATGATAAGGTTAAAGAAAAAAAACCTCTTGACAGTCATTTAAGGAAAGCGAAGCTCAAAGAAATGTAATAATGGTGGTCTTTCTGTATGGTTTTGAATAATATCCTTGTCAAGATAAAACCATATTGATTCGACTAAATCTCGATAGCTGGCTTCTTGAACACCATCTGCATTCTATGGCAGTGTATGATTCTAATTATCTGGGATTGCTATTCAAGCTGATAAATTGTATGAAGGAAACTGTTTTCCATCTAGTCTTTCTTTGTTCAGCACTGCTAGCATGGTAATTAAGTAGCAGTGGCTGGCTCTGAATGTGGATAATGTATAGGAATTATTTCTAATAAACAAACAACATACGATGTATTAAAATGCAAAAAGGAGTTACTTAAAACAGAACCTCTTGCTCTTGTGCTGCATTCCCTCCCTCTGACACACCCTAATTAGAAAAAGCAGAGAAAATATTTGCATGTTTCAGCTTTCCAGNGCTAGCAGGTTTTACAGCTCCCAGCCTCCTTCCTTAAAGCACCCTGTATTGTGACTAAAAAAGAATCTACTTGTAGTGTAGCCATTGAAGCAGTGCCTTATTATGAAGGTAAAGAAAAGGTTTAGAGAAAGAAGGATATGAATTTTACAATATTACACATTTGGATTTTTGCTGTAGATAATTCTGAATTCAAATATGCTGTTAAACTTTCCTACTTTACAAGTTCCGATTAGTATTATTTTTTCCATTTCAATGAGTTTCTCATCTTGCATGCTAATCATAGGTTTTGGTGCTTGCTTTTTTCCTACAAAACTGCAAATCAGCAAAGCAATGACTCTTCTCTCCAGACTCCACAGGAGTTAAATTAGATGTTCAGTAACTTCAAATCTGAAGTTAACAGAAATGCAGAGTAATTTATATAAAAATTTTAAGGCAAGTATTCTAGACTGTTGNTGAGGGTTGACCTCTCTGCCCTAGTTAAAGATGACAGGACGAGGGACAATGGCTTCAAGTTGCACCAAGGGAAATTTAGGGTTAATGGCTGGACTTGATGATCTTAAAGGTCTCTTCCAGCCAAATCATTCTATGATTCTATGAAGAGGAAATGTCTGAACTCAGCGTTGATGACTGTGCAGAAATCCAGTGGATGTCACAAGGGGATGAGGAGGAGTCCCCTTTCACAATTTTGTTTTTATCTCCCTCCCCACCACCAACATGCAGCTCTTTCTGTTCTTAGAGATGTCCTCCACTGCAAACATCAAGACACCTACTGATAGACTTTCCAATGCCTTTGGTCTGACTAGATGTGATGCTATGGACCATCACTGCTATTAAAAGCTTTCTTGAAATCGAGTAGCATCACTGGTAACTCAGTGCAGACCATCTGTGAGAAGGCCTTTGTGCACAGATGAATGAAGCAGTGTTTTTAGTCTTGGTTTAGATTGCTGGGGGCTATTCAACATCCTGTTGACATTTCAGACTCTTCACAGAATAGAGGAAATAATCTACACTTCATTACTATATTGTATTAATAATGATACAGCAAAAAATATTTTAAAGGCTGCTTTTATTACTTTGTAGAAGTGATAGCATTATCGTCAGCCTGGTTTTGCAAAAAACAGCTTTCTTTAACTTGATAAAATGACTAAACAGCAAATAGAGGAATGTTATGCTAAACTGGGAGGAAAAATAAAATGTCAGACAAGAATTGCCTGAGTCGAAGAGTGAAAGACCATAGTTAAAGTCATGGAAAGAGTCAAAGCTAAGGTTGTCATAGAAACCTTAATTCTGCTTTTCCTGTGGGTTTGGTTATATCTTTTTTTCTTTTTTTTTTTAATTATGAAATTAGCCTCCTCTCTGTGTCAAAATCAGTGAGAATTTTGAGTCCTATCAATTAGTCTGTGGGTTTTGTCTTCTTTGTTCATTTGCCATATGATATAATAGAATCTGAGCCTACTTTCTTGAACATCATTTATGTCATGTACAGGAAAAATGATAAGGTTAAAGAAAAAAAACCTCTTGACAGTCATTTAAGGAAAGCGAAGCTCAAAGAAATGTAATAATGGTGGTCTTTCTGTATGGTTTTGAATAATATCCTTGTCAAGATAAAACCATATTGATTCGACTAAATCTCGATAGCTGGCTTCTTGAACACCATCTGCATTCTATGGCAGTGTATGATTCTAATTATCTGGGATTGCTATTCAAGCTGATAAATTGTATGAAGGAAACTGTTTTCCATCTAGTCTTTCTTTGTTCAGCACTGCTAGCATGGTAATTAAGTAGCAGTGGCTGGCTCTGAATGTGGATAATGTATAGGAATTATTTCTAATAAACAAACAACATACGATGTATTAAAATGCAAAAAGGAGTTACTTAAAACAGAACCTCTTGCTCTTGTGCTGCATTCCCTCCCTCTGACACACCCTAATTAGAAAAAGCAGAGAAAATATTTGCATGTTTCAGCTTTCCAGTTCTGTCAGCTTTGTTAGAAAGTGCAAAACATATTGAGCTAATATGTTGCTTCTTACATACAGATAAATTGCATACTCTAGGAACACATGGTCTGAAGATAATCAGGACAGTGGGAAATACAGATTGCTTGAGGTCATATGCTAGCAGTATGTATTCAGTGATAAATTTATTGTGAACTGCATCATACACTGAAAATCATCATTCACTTTGTGTAATTAAAGTATTTACTAGAAAAGGTAGTAGGATTATTTTATGCCAGGTACACAGGAGACCATTAGCTCCGCTCAGTTTCCAAGGACACAGCACAATAAGTAACTGGGAAGTCCAGAACTGACCCGTTGCCATCTCCCAGTTATGAAGTTTGCATGCACAAGGAGTTTAAAAGTATAATATAACTCCTAGATACATTATATCGTGAAAATTTCACTTCACAATTTCAATTTAATGTTCTTCAATAAAGAGATAAATACTGGTGTCCTGTGCAAACCCCTACAGACAGACACTATCAAATATTGGGAAAGAACAATTCTTTCTCTATGGCATTGATGAACTCTAGAAGTGGATGTTATTTTTTTTCTGCAAGAGGCTTGTTTAAATAAAAGTGCAGTTTAAGACCATTATATGAAAGATTGTATTTTATTAACTTAATAGTTTTACTGACTTCTTCAATCTTTAATACCTTCTGGCTCCAATATCCAGTCACTTACTAAGGAAATGACAGTATGCCTCTGAAGCTTGAATAGTCAAAGCTCCCATAGCCTTTTAACCTAAGTAAATTTAATGATCTTAAATTCTGAAATATAAGTATTCAAGTCAGTAGAACATACACATAATCTGCTTTTGTCCTTGATCCAATCTAGAAGGCAGTTTAGGGCAGTGAGTTGTAGCTGTATTTATCATACTAACATTTATTCAGTTAATTCCATTGCAGAAAATGTGGACTGCATTAAGCCCTGCTATTTAAATTTGATCTAGCTGGATAATACTGGATATTATGTTGTTGCATGGTTTCATACTGTAAGACTTTTACATATAATTTATTAGATTACTAAACATTTACATCAAACTAATTTGAAATTTACCATTGTAACTTGTGTACAATGTTTTCTACCTTATATTGAGTGAGAACAGCTCCTTTCTTTATGTGTCATTCTTATTTTTCTGCTATTTTTGGACCTGGTGCTTATCATCTCCCCTCCCTAGCTCTTTGCAAAACAAAAACAAGCAAAACAAACAACCAGAGGGAAAAAAATACAGAAAATAAATAAAAAGAAAAAAAGAGAAAATGTGTTTAACTTCTCTTTATCTTTTCTCCCTTGCAGGTAGTTTGAGACTTTAAACCAGAGACTGTGTCATCAGCTAACCTTCATCTCATTAAGCAGGTTCTCAAAGGACTACTTAATTCTGGAGAACACATTTTGTTTTCCACCTTCGTTAGCAAACTGCTAAATATTTTACTTTGTCACAAGACTGGAATGTATAAACAGATGCACCTTCCTTTACTCCTTCCTTCTCTCTCTCAAAAAAAATAATTCTGATATCTTCAAAGAAAATCTTGATGAATTTCATCAATTTATTACTGACAATTAACAAAGAAGTAAAGAAAGAAAAATGTTGCATTGAGGAAAAAAGAAGAAAAAAGGCAATCCAAAGTGGTAGATCACCATGGCTGTAGTAGCATGAGGGATCTGCAAGTGTTTCCCTAAAGTATCATGCAGAAAGTTCTTCCAACCCTGGGGGNAAGTAAAACAGTTTTCCCCTCATTGAAATATAAAATTACCATCAATACTGTGATTAATGCAAAAGTCTGTATCTGCTGGAATGGATTAAATCCCAGATAAGGCACAATACTTGATTGAAAGGTCATTCTTCATGAGTGGGCTTGGGTTGATGGTATCTTCCACCTTCCATTTAAAGGCAGGACCCACCAACTACTCCTGGTCAGATGGCAAAGTATGCTGTGACAAAGGCATCATAGAAAGGGTTATTTCAAGCACAGAATGGTTGAATGAAGCAAAATAGAAAAAAGAGTTTGTTTACATTGTGCAAGAGACCTCCAGATTTTGACTTGAGAGACAACTAACAGGATCTGGAAAATAATGACAGTATTTCTGCCTTTTTTATACTTTTTAATACCCTAGATTTCTCATAACTATATGCCCTTCAAATACACATCACTTACATTATATATGTCCAACCGCACATTGCCCTGAATTTGCAATTAGTGTCAGCCACCCACCATGGGTGAACTGAGAGAAACAAAGGTCTTTGTCACAATCTTCATGCTTAACTAGAGGGTTTCTTATGCTTCTCCTGGGCATCTGAGAAACTGAGGTGGTTCCTGCCCTTGCAACCCAAGCAGCTACAGCATGTAAGCAGTTTATCCTGACAAAAGAAAAGCTGAAATGGGCATTATTACTTTGTAGGGGCTGGAAGGCATCAGTGTGGGTGCCAAGAACAGACAGTTAACCACAGAAGATGGGGAAAATGAGCCATGGAAAGCAAATGTTTCTTTTTATTCATTTATTAAGCAAACACTTGGGTAATTCTTTTTGATTGCTTGAGGCTGGCACTTGATTCAAGAAAACCCACTGAGCCTTTTATTATCAGGTTCATTTTCATAATACTCCAAATGTTTTATTATCTATTTTTATTAAGCATTATAAAGAGAAGGTAACACTGATTACACCTCTCCCATATACTGCAGAATGGCTTGGCCTCATGCATTGTAATGTGTTCATTCTTCTGGCCCTCCTGTGGTGGCTACAGCTTCACAAACTTTTTCTTACATTTGCAGATTGATCTGCATTGTTACGGAGAGCTGGAATGACAACTATGAAAAGGATACAGATACATATCTGTATCCCATACACGTCATATCCAATATATAAGCTCGGGGGCCCGGAGACTCGTCCCTTTTTTTTTGTCCCTTTTTCGTCCTTTTCGCTTCCGGTCTTCCCCTTTTGCTTTGGCTCTTGTCTTCGCTGCCGAGACCCAGTGCCAGAGTCCAGCTCCTCCACAGCATCAGTGAGGGTGACGTAATTACCATATTGGGGGTTGGGTTCGGTACTGGCTTTGTACATATTTGTATATACTTCATTTTCATTTTAAATTAAATTGNTCCTTTACTCCTTCCTTCTCTCTCTCAAAAAAAATAATTCTGATATCTTCAAAGAAAATCTTGATGAATTTCATCAATTTATTACTGACAATTAACAAAGAAGTAAAGAAAGAAAAATGTTGCATTGAGGAAAAAAGAAGAAAAAAGGCAATCCAAAGTGGTAGATCACCATGGCTGTAGTAGCATGAGGGATCTGCAAGTGTTTCCCTAAAGTATCATGCAGAAAGTTCTTCCAACCCTGGGGGACTGTTGAATGTGTGACCTTGCACTGTGCCACATTTCCTTGCAATACATAACATCTGGTAAGTTTCAGTACTCCAGGTAAACAGAAGTTTTAGTAGACTCCTTTTACATATGAAATGAGTCAATTAATTAAAAGTTCAGTCCATCTTTCATTTTAAAGGAAGTATTTCCATTTATTTCAATGAAACATAGATCAGGATTTTTTTTTTTTATTATNCACCAACTACTCCTGGTCAGATGGCAAAGTATGCTGTGACAAAGGCATCATAGAAAGGGTTATTTCAAGCACAGAATGGTTGAATGAAGCAAAATAGAAAAAAGAGTTTGTTTACATTGTGCAAGAGACCTCCAGATTTTGACTTGAGAGACAACTAACAGGATCTGGAAAATAATGACAGTATTTCTGCCTTTTTTATACTTTTTAATACCCTAGATTTCTCATAACTATATGCCCTTCAAATACACATCACTTACATTATATATGTCCAACCGCACATTGCCCTGAATTTGCAATTAGTGTCAGCCACCCACCATGGGTGAACTGAGAGAAACAAAGGTCTTTGTCACAATCTTCATGCTTAACTAGAGGGTTTCTTATGCTTCTCCTGGGCATCTGAGAAACTGAGGTGGTTCCTGCCCTTGCAACCCAAGCAGCTACAGCATGTAAGCAGTTTATCCTGACAAAAGAAAAGCTGAAATGGGCATTATTACTTTGTAGGGGCTGGAAGGCATCAGTGTGGGTGCCAAGAACAGACAGTTAACCACAGAAGATGGGGAAAATGAGCCATGGAAAGCAAATGTTTCTTTTTATTCATTTATTAAGCAAACACTTGGGTAATTCTTTTTGATTGCTTGAGGCTGGCACTTGATTCAAGAAAACCCACTGAGCCTTTTATTATCAGGTTCATTTTCATAATACTCCAAATGTTTTATTATCTATTTTTATTAAGCATTATAAAGAGAAGGTAACACTGATTACACCTCTCCCATATACTGCAGAATGGCTTGGCCTCATGCATTGTAATGTGTTCATTCTTCTGGCCCTCCTGTGGTGGCTACAGCTTCACAAACTTTTTCTTACATTTGCAGATTGATCTGCATTGTTACGGAGAGCTGGAATGACAACTATGAAAAGGATACAGATACATATCTGTATCCCATACACGTCATATCCAATATATAAGCTCGGGGGCCCGGAGACTCGTCCCTTTTTTTTTGTCCCTTTTTCGTCCTTTTCGCTTCCGGTCTTCCCCTTTTGCTTTGGCTCTTGTCTTCGCTGCCGAGACCCAGTGCCAGAGTCCAGCTCCTCCACAGCATCAGTGAGGGTGACGTAATTACCATATTGGGGGTTGGGTTCGGTACTGGCTTTGTACATATTTGTATATACTTCATTTTCATTTTAAATTAAATTGTTCTAGTTCCTTTTTCTAATCACTAAATCTCTCTCCCTTATTCCTTTTCTGTCCCCTTTTGGGGAGGGAGGGGGGTTAAAAGAGAGCGTCTGTTATCAGTCTGGGGGTTGCCTTGTCCCTAAACCGTGACGTAAGTCTTACATTATCATCCTAACAACTTTCTCAGCAGGAGATTCAAAACATTATGTCCTGAGAATTAAAAAAAAAAATAAAAATTATAGAAATAAAATAAAACTGCTGCTTTCATGACTACAAGATGGGCATTTCACAAAGCAGTCACAAGAGGGTTTTTTGCTTTTGATTCTGCATTTGCTGTAGCTGTTAATAGTTTTCTCAGATAAATTCATATATGCTTGGTAAGGTTAGAAAAACATCTTTGAAAAGCATTTTGATCCAAATTGAATGAATAAGGCGATAATTTGCCACCATATTGCTCAGTGTTCTGCAGTGCATGTGGCTGAATCCAGTTTTTACAATAAACCCCAATCTCAGTTTATCTGATTCAGGCTTTGCTTTCATGTATTCTCTGAAAGTTTGCCTCTCAAAAGAATTAAAAGCAAAACTCTTTCAGAAATCTAAGGCAGGTACCATCTTTGAGACCAGAATTTTCTTTCAAGAGTATCTTCATATTTTATAGGTATGATATAGCTGATAGGTCTTCATGTTAAACTTGTGCCTTCATATCAATGAGTATGTTTGCGTCCTCTCTGTCCTTTTCATTAGCTTGTACCATTCTCATCATCTGTTGAGCAATGTCAGTGTTTTAGTGCCATATACAGTTCAGTATTTATCATGTACAATTTGGCATGCCCTCTCTGCATATAATATGATTGATGCCATTTTATCATGGCATCTCTTTTTATTTTGTATATTCGATTTATCACATGCCATTCGCTTTTAATGACATTTTTGTTCCATTCTAACGCATTGTTTGTCTGTTTGGCCACTCTTTGAAAAATAGTTTTGAATATAGAATTACAGAATAATCATGATTGGAAAGGACCTCCTATATCACCATGTCCAACCATACCTATAAGAAAAAAAACCCTAAATACCCAACCATTAGAAAAAAACCCACAAGCTTGTCCCTAGAGCATGTCATGAAGCACCATGTCAACTCTTTACTTAAATACCTCCAGGGATGGTGACTCAACCATCTCCTTAGGCAGGCTATTCCAGTGCCTCACCACTCTCTCCATAAAGAATTTCTTCCTAATATCTAATGTAAACCTCCCCTGTTGTAACTTCAGACCATTTTCCCTGGTTCTGTCACTAGTAACTAAGGAGAAGAAGCCAACACCCACCTGTCTACAACTTCCTTTCAGGTAGTTGTAGAGGGCAATGAGGTCCCCTCTCAGCCTCCTCCAAACTAAACATGCCCAGGTCCCTCAGCCTCTCATCATATGACTTGTTCTCTAAGCCCCTCATGAGCTTGGTAGTGCCTGTGGACACCTTCCAGCACCTCAATGTCTTTCCTATAATGAGGAGCCCATAAATGAACACAGTACTCAAGATGAGGCCTCACAAGAGACGAGTACAAGGGTATGATCACTTTCCTTCTCCTGCTGACCACGCTGTTCCTTATACCAGCCAGGATCCTGTTGGCCTTTTTGGCCACCTGGGCATACTGCTGTCTTATGTTCAGCCGGCTGTCTACCAGCACCCCCAGGTCCTTTTCTGCTGGGTGACTTTCCAGCCACTCATCCCCAAGCCTGTAGCACTGCTGGAGGTTGTTGTGACCAAAATGCAGGACCCGACAGTTGGTTTCATTGTTCCTCATACAATTGGCCTTGGCCCACCTATCCAACCTGTCTGAGTCCCTCTGGAGAGCCTTTCTACTCTCAATCAGATCAACGCTCCCACACAATTTGGTGTCATCTGCAAACTTACAGAGGGTGTTCTTAATCCCCACATCCAAATCATCAATAAAGATGCCAAACAAGACTGGGCCCAAAACTGATCCCTGAGGCACACCACTGGTGACTGGCAAATAGATTTTGTTCCAAAACATTTTATTCTATACAATGTATCTCATGTTGTACTTTCATATTTATTCAAATAATTCAACATAAAGTAATGTATTTTAAAATACAGGCTCTTAACTTTTCCCATCTGTTAACCTTCCAAACTATGAGATAATGTAAAGTATTTTTTCATCTTTGAAGGATTCTAGTAAAACCATTCACCACCAGGGCCGTTGTCTCCTGAGTACTTCGTCTCCCTTTGCAGAGGATGAGGAAGATGAGGAATTGAAGACTGGTGCTCTCAGAATCACAGAATCACAGAATCACAGAAATTAGGGGCTGGAAGGGACCTAGAAGATCATCTAGTCCAACCCCCCTGCCTGAGCAGGATCACCTAGACCAAGTCACTCAGGAACAGATCCAGGCGGGTCTTAAGTGTCTCCAGAGATGGAGACTCCACAACCCCCCTGGGCAGCCTGTTCCAGAGCTCTGGCACCCTCACTGAGAAAAAGTTCTT
>VYZU01046222.1:101728-119535 GCA_013401355.1 Ceyx cyanopectus
AGAGGGGGAGGAGAACCTCTCTTGACCTACTGGCCACACTTCTCTTAATGCATCCCAGGATGGCATTGGCCTTCTTGGCCACGAGGGCACATTGTTGGCTCATGGTCATCCCCCTGTCCACCAGGACCCCCAGGTCTCTTTCTCCAGAGCTGCTCTCTAGTACATCAGCCCCAAGCAGCCAGGCAGGAAGGCTCTGTAAAGTATTTTGAGGAAATGCCAAGGGCAGCAGATCTGCAGTCATTATCTTAAAAACAGGCTCTGTTATCCAATTATCCTTCAGCTCAAAAGATAATTAATTCCTCAAATTTCTAAGGTTTCTCTCACAGGCAGCACAAACCATGACTTATATTTGTCTGGACTCCCACACAACGAGCCACATTGCCCCAGACTCATGACAAAACACCATTAAGTTGCCAATTAGATGAAACAAATGAAAATATTTTTATGTGGTTACTCTGACCCTTATCAGACAGGCTATCAGATGCATCTGGCTACCTCCACAATAACCATGAGTCCCCAAGAACAAATCCAAGGCAGATGTCTCACATCAGATTGTGCTCCCTCAGTAGGGGTCTAACAAGACTGAAGTGCTGGTCAGCTGCAGTCCCCAGCTCAGCTTTGCTCCCAGGTTCAGACACAGGGCTGTGCTTGTACTCCTGACTGCCTCCACTACTGCCCTGCTAACCTGGATCTCCCTATTAGTCTTTTTGTCAACCTTATGCTTAATGAATAACAACAAGGCAGAGCTGAGAAAATAAAATAATTCAAACTTTTCCAGCAGTGTGTGAATTGCAGGCTCTTTCACTGTTTTTCTGTCCATGTTAGCTAAGAGAAGATATTTTGACTAATATTCTGCATACCCTATGGCACTTCAGTAAACTGAATCTTAGATAAAGGAGGGTGGGAAAAGGAGATGTGTGGGTTGCATTCATGGAATGTAGTTTTTGCAGAAGGACTTGAGTAGGATTTGAGGGGGAAAAAAAAATATTTTAAAAAAGGGACATTTCCCTAGAGCTCACTTCAGAGACAAATCTTCCTTTTCCTAAAATGAGGTTGTTCTCTCCTGAGGGATATTTTTTCTACTCTACATGCTAAGTCAAGATTTTGTGCTAGCAATGGCTTTCAAACACACTTTTTGAGACACCAGAATAAGCTCTTTGCATGGCTGTAGAAGACTCTTTGTTTAATGGAGTGTCTTTAGAGACTCATAAAAGCAGGTAGCTGCTAAAAGCAGCTTACAGATGCTGGGAATGGAGAGAAAAAAATACAAGTCCCAGAGAAGAGAATCAAAGAGAAACCTGTCACAAACAGTTTCATTCAGTGGTAATGTTATCAACATGTCTTACCATTTTCAGGTTGAAGATATTTTCTCCCTTGGCAATGGAACATTCAGAAATAGAAGTGAACAGAAATCATACTAGTGATGCTCTAGATTCTATTTACCATTTTTATGTCAAATGAATCTGCAGTGGCAAGTAAGAATTTCATAAGCTGGCAGGGAAAGTCTGTAAACATCTTGTCTAATCACTCACAGCAGAAATGCTGCTCTCCAGAGAGACAACCATAGCTACATTAAGGGATCTTAATCAAAGGCTTGTGCAAACCCTTTGAAGATAACTTTTTCTGTCTGGACATTTTTCTCATTAGGAACTCAGTCTAAGTTGAAGGAAGATTTTATTGATTCCCCACACATGATCAGGAAATGTTTGCTGTCTCTCACCAGAATGGTATAAGCAGTTGTATCCCTATTATTCTATGGTGCACTTATTTCTTTGGAGTTCTATAAATACTTTCCAAAATTCCATGAATTATACTGTACAGGAATGTCAGCCAATTATTGTTCTGTATCACAGAGTTGAGTGATCATCACAGAGTTTAGTGATGTATAAAGACATATATATAAAGGGCTTTTCCATTTCTACTCCCAAATCCAACATTTTTACTATCCCTACTTAGTGATGAGTCAACTGGATCAGGAAGCCTGGACAATTAAGGATCTACTTGCATTGTGCATTGCAAACTGTGTGTTATCTTTTTTTTTTTTTTTCCCTCAGAAGATATTCTATGTATATAGACAAGACCTGATGTCTCTTGCTGCCTTTCTAGTTATCTGTCCATGCGTGGGATTGCTCTACCATTGCTCTGGCCAGTTGAAAATACTTTCTACATTCATCTTTTTGAAACATAGTTTCATGAAGAATCACAGTATCCAGAGTCAGAAAATGCAGAACAAAGTTATCTCAATCTTCCCTGTGATTAGTTTTGTTACCCTTTTCCAGAGGGAAAAGTCCAATCTCATAATTTGGCTAATTCAACATCAGTCACTTTAAATAGCTCAGTCTCTAGTGACTAAATCATTGCTTATTGCCACTACCAGTCAATGTGCAGAGTGAAGAGAACCAAAAGCCAGGATAGAAGATTATTCTGCCTAAGACAGAAAAATGAGCCCCAAATTTGAATAGGTTTCTCATAACTCTCACAAGCTGCCACACCAGAAGTACACACAACACAATCATGTCTTGCTTTTCTTCAGTTGTTCTTAATTACTGCAGTAAAGCCACATCTGATCTTTGCCATCGAAGACTTGGGTGAAGTTGATTCCAGAGATTCAGTGCTGATGAGCATCCTTCAAGAGTATGATGTTGGGAGCCCTCAAACCCTTTAGGTTTCAATATTCTGCACAACTTGCCTTTTAGGTGTGTTGAGATTCAATGACATGAGTGGACGTGGTGCTCTAGATCCATGATTCATTCTGGAGAAACAGAGTTCCAATTCCTTGAAGGAAGGATTCAGTAGGATTTCCTATTGTTAATAATAGAATCATAGAATCACAGAATGGTAGGGGTTGGAAGGGGCCTCTGGAGATTGAGTCCACCCCTTCTGCCAACACAGGAACACCCAGGGTAGGCCACACAGGAATATATCCAGGTGGGTCTTCAAAGTCTCTAGAGAAGGTGACTCCACAACCTCTCTGGGCAGCCTGTTCCAGTGCTCTGACACCCTCACAGTTAAGAAGTTTTTCCTCACGTTGAGGTGGAATACCCCATTTTCATATGCTTCTGATCTAGCACAAGCACCATGAAGTGCAGCTATGCTCTTTACACTTTTTAATAAAGGGTTTAGGTAACTTTCTTCCCATCAAATATGTTTCTGTTAACTTTTAATGAAGAATTTAGAAAAAAACCTCCTTCCTGTCAAAAATCTTGCTTTGTCTAAACCAGCAGCTAAAATATCATGATAATAATGTAACTTGTACAACTTTACCTCAGACTGTTGTTTTATCCAGTCTCCACAAGGCTAAATAACTCTGTAGAGACCTGTGCATGAGTAAATTGACTTAGGGGTTCATATATTGTTCACCCTCACTGGTCACTACGCATCATCGTATTTGAAGTCCTCCCTGACTTACAGTCTTTTAATGAACAAAATGGTGGATATTGCCTCTTCCCTGCCCTTACACATAGAAGCCCATGTCAGGAAGAGGTGGGAACTGGATCTGGGCCTACCTCCAGGGTAGAATTGATTCAGCATCCCATGCATGCATAAATCTGGGAGATGTAACAAAAGTTTCTTGATGGGACAGAAAAAATAGTAAATTTTGGAGAACATGGAGACTTTACAGATAAGGTCTGACAGGACACCAAAAATGGTAAAAAAAAAAAAAAAAGGAAGATGGAAGGGGATGGAGTATAAACTAGTCTAAATAGGAGTTCCTAAGGGCAAAAGAAAAGAAATACACTGTTATCTGTAGGTAACTGTTCAGAAAACTATTGCCAGGAGGTGCTGAGATACTATTAAATCATGAAAGAATAATATTGCAACCTATTATATAAATCTGCTGCTGAAAACCCATCAATATCAGTGATAATAATCTTAAATTCCAGGATAAGCAGGGGTTTAAAATTAGCTTGAGCATCGGAGACTGTAGTTTATAAGGAGAAAAGAATGACCTATTCATGTCTGTGCTGACATTCAATGGAGTAAGACAGTTTTTTTCTGCCAAAAGAGAAGATAATTGGTAGAGAAAGGAAGGATTATTCTTCATTTTAGGGTTTTTATATTGGAAACTGGAGAAATTCTTCTCTATCTTAAAAAAAGCTAAGATTTTCTTAGATACTCTGGAAAATCAAGACCTAATCAATTTTAATTGTATATAACAGAACACTATCTCCAAGAAGTAATATAGATTAACTGTGAAACTTGGCTGAGTATCACCTTCATGCTTCAGGAGAAAATGTGCTTGTGTAAATGTCAGTAGCATAACTGATCTGTGACACTGAAACTGTGTGGTAAATCAATATTGTCTTATTTACACCTTCTTGATGCAAATATATGGCAGTCAGAGAAGGATGACGTATTTAGCTTTAACATAATTTGAAAAAACTTAACTAGTTCATGAACAAATTAATTGTCTGCAAATTGTTAAAAAAAAACCAACAAAACAAACACTTGAGGTTTTCCCATACTACTAATCAAAACCAGAAGTCACAATGCTTAAGTGTTACTGTGGCAGAGACACAGAGAAACTGTAGCATTAGGGTTCACCACCCCTGCAAAGCAGCCAGCAGCCATAACCAGGTGGAGGGCGCAGAGCTAAGTGGTGCTGTTTTGCAAAGTGCTGTCTCCCTTGCTCTTTTCCTCTGGAGTGTATCTCTGTGGTAAATACTGTGCATTGTACATCACATTGAAGTGAATGGATGAACTGCAATGGTTTCACTATGTGATTTGGAAGCAGGGGAGCAACTCTGCCTGAACCACCTAAAGCATTTTCCTGAAAACAAGCAGTGTATCAATACAGGGCAGATGCTGCTCTAGCAACTGTAGTGCCCCGAGCCAGCCAGATACTGGGGCAGCTCTACCACTTCAAACCGACCCAGAAAAGCTATATTCATGTCCAGGCAGCCCAGCAAACACTCAAGTCCCATAGGTCCCAGAGATGCATTGAGGCTTTAGAAGGACATCAAAGACACTGCAAAACACACCAATGGGACAGGTGAGCAATATAGGAGGAACAGAAGCAGTGTGATGTCTTGCCTGCTCCCAGGCAGCACTCTGCAGGGCTGCTCCTCCTGGATACAAAAGCAGTTATTAAAAATAAACAAAGAGATAAAACCAAGTCTTTTTTACCCTGAAAGTGATTTTTCACTCTACTGTCCCTCCTCTCTAATAAATGGTTAATGCTGCAGCATTTGTTGGATTAATGAGGATTCAAGGATCTTCTATTCAGAGGTCATTGCAAATTATGATGGTGGATGTTGCTGCTATTTGCTCATGAAAAGTGAAAAATATTCTTTACAACCTCCCTTGTTAATGAGTGCAGGCAGCTCAGCCCACTCTTCATCTCACTGTCCAGTAAGAACATTTCTGCTTTAATTATAGCAATCCCCTTGCTAATTTTTTCCCCTATGTAAATAATTAATACCATGAAAATGCATTCCTTCTTTAATCTGTGTGCTGAAATTTTCAATGTCACTCCATACAGTTAGGAACTTAATTCTTTAATTAGTTTCTGACATAGTCAATTTTGAAAAATTTGGGTTCTCACCCAGAAATGAATAGATGAGTGAAGTGACTCACTGATAGCACTTTAGGTGTGCTTGTCAATTCCTTCTCCCTCCGCATATTCCTCAGTAGATGGCATGGTGTAAATGGAGGAATGGACTTATAAGCGAATTATCTTAGAAGCAGAAATGTTCTGGAGAAATGCAGTCAGAAGCAAATATTTATGCAAAGTCTTGGAACACAAAATAGTTATGAAAAAAAGAGGAGAGAAGGATCCAATTAACAAAGGTTAAAGTATACAGAATTATACATAACTATTTTAATAGCATTTATGGAAGAGGTTAGGAAAGCAAATAGATGACAAGAAGCAGCATAAGCAGTAATGAGCAAAAGTTCCACAGTGAGACTACTATTCCATAGTCACAAAAACAGTGCCTTTGTATTTTGTAGATATTATTTTTAAATGGAGTTTCATTGTTATTGAAATGATGACTTCTCTCCTCTTNACAACCAGACCAAGACAATCCTTGATTATTATTTTTTTTAATGTTTTTCTAATGGTTTATGACTGCACATATTTTTATTTTTTTTTTTCAGTTTGAGAAATTTGTGACCATTTCTGGAACAAAGAAAGTTTGCCACAGGTAATTCATTTTATAAAAATAGAAAGATTAATTTCTTGGCATACTCACAGACTGAAAAACAAAAGAAAGACAGAGGAAGTACCTGGGTGAAGTGAAACAAGAAGAAATAAAGAATAAGATACAAAAATATGTGTCTTCATCTAGTGAAATATGTAGGTGTAATATACCATAAGTCCCTATATCCATGAGAAGATAATAGAGGAATGAGGAGCGAACCACAATAGTGTTTGAAAAGAAAACAAGGACAATAGAATTCCCATCAGAACTGCTGCTTTCAAAATGGTATTGCATGCTACGAGATGCCAAAGAGGCAGTTGTTTTAAAGTCTTTGTGATCTGGAGAATTTGATGCACCGCTTCATGGAATCTTGTCCAAAGAGCTGACTTGCGTTATGGCAAAATACTGTAAGCAAAATAAGGTCCAGAATACTAATTCAGTGGCTAATGTATAGCAAGAGGTGTCAGAAATTTTGGTGCCTTGGGAACAGACAGATTTTTCCCTCTGTCTTTGCCAATAGACTGTCAGGGAAGTTATCTGATATAACCATATCTGGTTATACAGGGAATCATATCTGGGCCTGTTTACTGTCTGCTCATTGCCAGGAGGCAGAGAAGCAGCCCTAGTTGGGTGGGTGACTTCATAAAGAGATGTGAACAGAACCCAAGGACAGCATACACATTGACATCCTTATTGATTCTTGTCCCAGGAGAATCCATATAACTTAGTCTGATCTTCATAACTTATATAATAATTTTTCATCAAAACAATATTTCTCTTCTTAGTAGAAATGCTTTACAAAAATAAAATAAGGCCTGGTTTAAAGCCACTGCTATGGAGCTCTGCAGTTTCAGTTTCATTTTTCTAGAAAACACCCCCATAAACACACTAATCCAGAACCTGTATTCCAGATAGATAATTTCTTCATAAGTTTACCTTCAAGATGACAATGGATTTTTGAAAAAAAACCAAAAAAATGTAGCCAGTCTGATTTCAATACAGGGAACCAGACTCAGATCTGTCAGGTGCTAAACTGGAATGTTTGTCTTTTCCCAGAGAACCAAGAGTAAACCCAGGCACAACCTGAAACTCTGGTAGGGAAATTACGTTTCAGGCTTTTTATTGCAAAAGTTAAACAAATAAATAATGGAATATTAAACCAATGTATGAAGCACTGCCACATTAGCAGCTTTAATAAATTTCTTCGCACATTACTTCGTTGTAATTTGTAAAATGACCATGACATCATCAGCATGGGTGACTGCTGTGTTGGTGAGATGTAACTACTGCAGCACACATTTGCTGTCACCATGGGCTCGCAGATAATAAACATAATTACCTCCACAGTACCAGCCAGTGCTTCTCCTCACATATATTATTTCTCAATGGCATGACCTCCCCTAATGTGATGTGCTGTGCTTCTATTGTATGCCATGATCCTATTTCAGCATGGTATTAGTTTCACTGTATCAAAGCTGTGGAACTGTTGAACACATCTCCTAGAAGATTTTAGCCATTATTGAATTTCAAAGAAGGAAAAAAATAATTTCTTACTAGAGTTTCAAGAGCATCCTTGGGGGTTTTGTCTTAGTAATGTTGTGTAATTTTTGCCTATACCACATTGCATAGGCATGCTTGTAGAATCTGATTTACAATTCTAGATTTACACATATATCTGATTTACACTTCCACCCCCTCTCCTGGGACAGTCTAGACAGCTTCACAAGATTGATAGACAGTAGAGTATCTCAAAGGCTTCACTTTTCTGTCTCAGATGTTTAACACCCATTGGCAATAGACCTGAATCTGGGGAAGTAAACTTAGTTCTTTTAGGTAACACAACTCCTTGGAGAAACAGAACTGCATCAAACATACTCAGCTAGAAGCACAAGGAGTATGGTGGCAATATAATTTTCCAGAGCTGAGATGGACATATGAACCTTATATTCAGCCCTGGGTGAAGCCTGTTTCTAGCAGTATAAATCTTATTTTTGATAAAAGAAAGGTAACAGCATGTCTGACTCCTTATATCTATATAATATTAAATCTTTGGAAAGACTGCAGGGCTGCTTTGTTCATTCTCTGTGAGTGCATGATCTGTCTGCTTTCAATTTCTGGTCTGACAACCATCTATTTCTTATTAGCATCACTAAGTGTGCAATGAATCTTACTTGATAGTGTCATGAGACATGGAGAAAGCTTGTCTTCCATGTCTGGATGTTGGCTGACTTCCTAAACAAGTGCTACCAGTTATTTTGGTAGGATCTGATCAGGCAAGTTTGCATGTAATCTGGATGTATTTTGCCTGACTGGACACCAACTCCGTACAGTACACAGACTTAACAAGAGAAAACAGGGATCACACATAGACTTGGACTTCTGAACAGAGACCTTTGTTTCAAACTGACTGCTATTCATTACAGAAAACACTCAGAGTTTGTGCTTCTCTAGTAAATTACATTCTTTGTACTCTTCCTCTTATCTCTCATGAGGCTTTATACACTCGATTTTTGCTTTGTGAATCTTTTAACATTATAATTAAGAATATGAGGTGTCCCAGCCAGCTGCAAAAAGGAAACGTCTCCTGACATTAAAAGCCCAGGCCCCTTCAGTTCAGGCTGTGAAGTGGCTGTCTGTTTCTTTGCATGGTCTGCCTTTATTGTTTAAATTGATAAGCAAAATCCTAGTTCTTCAGAAATTATGCAGGTGTGAAATTATGCATGAGCTATAGAACAAAAGAAACAAGGCAAATAAAAGTAGAGGGGGAAGAAACAGTGTTTAACTAATCAGGGAAATAAATGACTTTTTATATTGTCATGAAAACTGTGAAATATTTACTTGATTTTACTTTGCATCGGCATAAGCAAATTACATGTTCTCTGACCAATAGCAGTTGGTCAAAACCCTGCAAAAAACTCTTTCAGTGCCTTGTCACCAACCAGGCAGCAGCTGATCATCCTATTCGAGAGATTCCGTTGCATTTGAGATTATTATTTTATGTGGAGATCTCAATAAATTGGTTTGTCTTACAAACATACTCTGTGAGTGTTTGCACCACTGTGAAAGAAGCCTTAACTTCACATGTAGAAAATTCACGAAGTCTTTATGTTGGAGCCCTGAAAATAAGTTATATTTCAAAGATACAAAATTATCTTAAAATAATTAATTCTAAAAGCCTCAGTACACAATAGTGACCACTTTCCGTCCACACAGGTTGTTAAGCAATCCTGTAGATTTTTACAACACAGAAAGTTCCCTGGTAAGTCTAACTATTAATGACAATTTTCTCTTTAATTTCTTCTTACATTCAACTTCACAGTGTCTTCCCATATAGCTGGTGTTAAATTGTCCTCACTGCAGGTGAACAGCATCTCTGGACTTCAGTGTAGATTGAAGTAATGAGAATATAGGTGCGTCTGAATCGTGATTTTTCCTATAGCTGTACATTTACAGGTCAGGCCATGATATCTGCTGTGGGCTGTCAGAAAAAACATTTAACTTTAACAAATCTTCTTTGCTTTGATTTCAGAAAAGATCAAAAGTCTTGGTGGACACTTCTGTATGAATTTATTCATTTGCATTTCTTTGTTGCTTACGCCAGTTTTGTAACAAAAATGACCTTGGGAAAACACTTGCATCTTTTCTTTGATGGAGTCAGTTTTGTACTTTTAAGATACAGAAATGACAATTGTTTTGTGTGTGAGAAGAGGATACAAGGATGAATGGAATCCAGCATGTTCCTAATTAATTAAGACACAATCAGAACTAAATATAGTTGATATAATGCAAGTAAAAATATCGTGAAATAACAGAGAAGTTGCACGACAAAGCAGCAGGCTGTGCTGCCATCCAGAGAGACCTGGACAGACTGGAGAGCTGGGCAGGGAGAAATTGAATGAAATTTAACAACAGCAAGTGTAAGGTGCTGCATCTGGGGAAGAACAGTCCCAGGTATCAGTACAAGCTGGGGGCTGATGTATTAGAGAGCAGCTCTGGAGAAAGAGACCTGGGGGTGGTGGTAGACAGGGGGATGGCCATGATGCAACAATGCACCCTTGCATTGGCCAAGAAGGCCAATGGCATCCTGGGATGCATTAGGAGAAGTGTGGCCAGCAGGTCAAGGGAGGTTCTCCCCCCCCTCTACTCTGCACTGGTGAGACCCCACCTCGAGAACTGTGTCCAGTTTTGGACACCCCAGTTCACAAAAGACAGAAATTTACTGGAGAGGGTCCAACGCAGGGCCACCAAGATGATTAGGGGAATGGCGCATCTCCCTTCTGAGGAGAGGCTGAGAGAGCTGGGGCTCTTTAGCCTGGAGAAGAGAAGACTGAGGGGGGAACCTCATCAATGTCTATCAATATGTTAAGGGTGAGTCTAGAGAGTATGGAGCCAGACTTTTCTAAATGTCATCCAATGACAGGATGAGAGGCAATGAGTGCAAGTTGGAGCACAAGACCCACCTGGATGTGTTCCTGTGTGACTTGGTCTAGGTGATCCTGCTCAGGCAGGGGAGTTGGACTAGATGATCTTCTAGGTCCCTTCCAAGCCCTAATATCTGTGAATCTGTGAATCTAACATTTCTTTAAGTCTGCAGACATAATCTGTGCCACTGAAATATGACTCAGCAAGATGAAGAAGCATGATTTCCTAGAGGGAATGAACTACTGTAGAATGTGACCTCTGTACTCTCTGTTGCTACTGAAATTTTTCCACTTTCCATCCAACATTTATCATTCCTATGCCTAACTTTATCACTTGACAGCACTCTAGATGGCAGGATGTTAGTGTGGCTTTTTCCTCTGTTGTCTAGTATAGCAGGTCTTGTTTGTCTAATACAGTAGTCCGTATTTAACGTTCCTGGCTACCATGAAAATTGAAATTGTCATGTATTACTTAGAATAGTAGTTTAAAATTGTAAACATTAGTAATATTTATTTCTGGACAGCTGCTGAACTAAACACTTTATGTCCTGACAAGTTACCATATGGTCATACAGAGACTCGAGTGGGAGATAAAAAGGCACAGAGACTGGGAAATTGTGTTAGATCAGTATATAAATAACAAAGGATAACTCTTCGGGTTTTTTTGTTGGTTGGTTGGTTTGGTTTGATGTTTTTGTGTGTGTGTGTATGTGTCTTTTGTGTTTTTGTTTTGTTTGTTTGTTTTTAACTGCTTTTCAACAGTGATTGAGAGATAGAGTTATGTTTTTCATAGGACAAGTTTATCATATGAATCATCTTCCCTCTGTAAGAGGGCCTGCTGTAAGAAATAAATGACTATTTCTTATGCTGGTCAGTATGACTGGGGTTGAGGGATTAGCATGTGATACCTAGGAGGTGGTACATGATATCAAGGGACTGGATATTACAGGAATTATGTTCCTATGAGAGTGCAGCCCTAGGGCTCTGCTCACCAGCACGCCTCTAATTGTGCCTGTCTCATACCAGGTCAAATTTCCTCCTGTCATATGTGGATTGTTACATTATTTCACATATTCATTAGTATCAAGGTCAGACTTCCAGAAGAAGGTTTTTTTTGGTTTGTTTTTTGGTTTTTGTTGTGTTTTTTTGGTTTTGGTTTGGGTTTGGGTTTTTTTGTTTGTTTGTTTTGTTTTGTTTGTTTGGGGTTTTTTTTGTTGTGGTTTTTTTTGGTTGGTTGGTTGGTTTTTGGTTTTTTTGTTGGTTTTTTTAACAGTCTGTAAGCTCTTGGCTTTGTGTGGTCTTTTACTCATATCTGAAAACAAATCTGATTTTTCCAGT
Organism: Ceyx cyanopectus; assembly: GCA_013401355.1. Taxonomy (NCBI): domain Eukaryota; kingdom Metazoa; phylum Chordata; class Aves; order Coraciiformes; family Alcedinidae; genus Ceyx; species Ceyx cyanopectus. The sequence goes on from VYZU01046222.1 coordinate 113,631, forward strand.
TGTCAATCCTGATTAATTCCTAGAAGCCTTCTTTCTTCTGCCTGGTGTTGGTGCTTACAAGAGGATCCAGTTCTTCAGCTAGGAAAAGTTTTTGGCTTATTAAAAGAGCTTGAGATTACTTTTATATTCTAATTTTCCTTGTCTCCACACTTCTTTTGGATGGAGGCTGAAGGGACTCTGGAAACTAACCCATTGTCTTCAGTTGCCAAAGTTGAGGCAGATGTTTGAAGAGGTAGAACTCTAAAGCAATGAACACTTAGTATTTTTTGAAACAGAATGGTCCTTGCTGACTAAGAAAGAAAAAAAGAAAAAAAAAAAAAGACATTCCAGGCTTCCTGGTCACAATTATTTTTAGATTAACTGCATCTAAATGCATGGGTCACATGACAGGTGTCTAATTCCATGGGTGGAACACTTACAGTCACACCACAAATTAGACTTTGAACTTACCCAGAAACAATTATCATTTATATGCCGGTGGCTGGTAAACCTTTTCTTCTTTCTCCTCATTTCTTCCCTTGATACTGAAAAGCTACTCATATAAATATCTGCCACATAAAGGTCTATTATAAATTACAATATGCTACTATAAACCTAATATGATAGGAGGCAGATTATTTCCTTAGCAACTTCAAAACAAAATTTAGACCAATTTCTCCCCACTCTGGTACATTTAAGTATAACATTCAGCACCTGCTGGATGGAAAACTCTGCATTCATGACCTCTTCAACTGTCTAGGTGTGATCAGAAGAGAAAATGAGGTTTATATTAGTGTGTCTACAGCCATATTAGCAAACCTGCCTTCTCAGACATGAATTCGTACAATAGCAGAAAACATTGCTTGTCATGATGCTTGATAAGGTCAATAAATTGCTGTATGCATAAAAGTCATGAGCTACATTTGTCAATACAAATGAGATCAAAAAGGACATCTTCTGATAGTTATTTCCTGCACAATATTGTATTTAACATTAGAAAAATTAACTTCTGAAGCCAGAAAACCCTTAGGAAAGATACTTGTAAAGCACTAACAATTGAAAGTTTTTTTGAAAGTGTACAGCTATGCATGATAATGGACATCCATTTTAGTTAAAATTTTAATTGACAAGAATTAAGTAGTTATAATATAAATTATGCAACAAATATAATAATATTCAAACAAGATTTATTCCTTCCATTTTTATTTTATTAAGAAGTATAAACCTGTATAGTGTGAAGCTCTCCTATTAACATTCATGAAAGGAATAGTCTTTATGGTTTAGCATAGGAGATGAAACCCGTAAATAAAGCTCTGCTGTGTGCACAAAGTATCTTGTACTGAGCACGCACTGTTGAAGAAACATTTATAAATACTGTAAAATATTAAGTCAGATTCTTTTGTGTTTTTCTTCAGGATTTCACACTGTCTGTTGATCAGAATTTGACATAATTACATCAGAGAAAACAAACATCCAGTGCTGCCAAGATTGGGGTATTGGGCTGAGCTGAAGCTAAACGTGATGAGAGGTGCTAAAGATAGGATTATTTTTTTCCCATTCAAAGCACAAACAAACATCAATGGAAACCCTTGTTGGCATATAACAATAGCTGGGTATCTAAATTACATATCCAAACATGTGGCTCTGAAATTTTAATTAAATCTGCTCCAGAGAACACTCCCACTTGGAAGATTCAGAGAACAAAAGGCAAAGCTGTGGTGCAGATTTGAATTTGCTTGTTCAGTCTAATGTGACATTCAGAGTTCTCGCTGTTTTTCTTATCTGTACTTTTTGATTATTCTGCACAGTGAAAAATATATATACAAATAACTCTCAGTCTTAGTTGCCTGATGCTATCAAGGAGGTAGTATAAAAAATTAGTTCTGGTACAAACTCTTCAGAAACCTGTCTACACCAGCTGCTCTTGTTTTGATGCATTTTGGAGAAAATTTAATTTTATTAAGCTGTGTTTTGCGTTGGTTGGTTGTTTTTTATGTTTTTGGTTTTTTTTAGTTGTTGCTTTATTATTTTTGTTTATATTTTATTTATTTATTTATGTTGTATAGGAAATATTATTTAAAAATGCAGATATAAGTCAACATGTATTTTTAAAATAACATTATTAGAAAGTTACTATTGCATATAGTGGGGTCAGCATTGAAGGTACAGAAGAAAAAAATAAGGATTTTACTATGTAGTTAAAAGATTGTCCTTGACATATAATCCTCTAGCTATGTATTGTGGGCTTTATTCAAGGATTTATACACTGGTCTTTTCTGTGATAACTGTCCCCTTATCTTACTTTGATTGATACTTTTTCTTCAGTCCTGACAATTTTCTTCTCTAACATGCAATTTCTATCAAAATACATCTGACACTCACTCGGACTGATTTACAGCTGTATAATTTATACCATTTCTGAATGCTGACCTTACAGTTGACAGTATAGCAACCACTATTTTTGTTGCCATTTAAGAGTGAAACGGGAATGTCCAGGGGAGAGTACAAGCCTCTGTAGAGTAAAGGATAATTCTCTGGGTTAGGTCTGCATTAAGTCAGTCCCTTATGTGGAAGAGTCACATGTCCCAGTGTCATTTAGATTGCTTTGGGCTAAGAAATTTTGCTACACCATGAAAAACCTCAAGGGATACTTGAGGGTATTATTTATGTAAAGGGTAGTTCTCCGTTACCACTGACATGGGAGCAGGACTTGTAACATTAGCAGTGTTTGAATCCCTTCAGTGCACTGACATGGAGCCGCTGCTGGTATGACAACATGACAAAATCCTCTGTGCAAAACATGGTTAAACACTTCGGGATTCTGTGATTCTGGTACCCCATCAAGCTGACTGTAGTGAAATGTTAATATGCTGGTGTCAGTGCAAAATGTACATGTCCTCAAAGGCTGTGTCTTTTTAGACACTATGTCTAAAAGCTGTGTGTGGCCTATAGTGCTAGTGCCCCCAGTCATGCAAACAGGACAGCATTTATAAGAGCACTACACCAGTACCCTTCTGTCTGGAAGGGCAACTTTAAGCCTCACAGTGACATGAACTCAGGATGTTATCAGAGCTCACAATTATAACTGTGAGCTGGAAAATTCTCCAGGTCCTCTCAGATTCAAATTGGAGAACCATGCCTGAAGGCACTTCAAATAGGATAATTCTTCTAAAGAAAGCCTGTCCTCTTGGTTTTAAATTTTCCTTCCCCTCCCTAGAAAAGGAGCACTTCAAGCTTTTTAAGATTCTGGAAGTTGTCAAAATCCAAGCTGAGGTTAGGAAGTAGTGCAGCATTATGGAAACCATTTGGAGAAGAAAACAGATTTGAGGACCCAAAGTGTACACTCTCTTTGTGTTTACAAGGCAGTTTCATGTAGACTAATTAGGTCTGGTCTGGTCCTGTGAGTTCAGGACACACCAGTGGACAGAACACTGAGGTAGGCTGCTCTTTTGGTTTAGCTTCAACCGGAATAACCTTCTTGTGTGCTATGAGATCGCTCTACAGCACAAAACCCATTGGAACAAAAGGCTATTTACTTCCAGACCACAGTCCTTAGCCAAACTGCAATGCTGACACAGACATACTCAAAGTTAGATAGTATTTCAGAGCCACACTTTTGACATCTCCTACTTGAAGTAATTTTCCAGAGATGGTCAGACTAAAGCATTTCTGGTGAGACAGTTAAATAAGAATTGTATCTAAAATAATCAGTCAGATATGACAACCATGACTGCAAGCTAAGACAAGTCCAGATAATAGGTGAGAAACAGCTATTTGGCTTTTGTTCTTCTTTTCTAGGGAAATGTTGCTCACCAGCAATAGTCTGTGCAGCTTTCTAGTCAGAGTACTATTCTTCAAGACAACAGAGTCTGCTTTCAATTTTATATGCCAATATAAACTTGAGACAAAAAGGAATATTAAGAATAAACTCAAAAGCTACCGTAAGTCAGATGCAAGAAAGATGTTAACAAGCTACCTGAGCATGATGTAAGCACCAGAAAAATAAATAGATAGATAGATAGATAGATAGATAGATAGATAGATAAATAAATAAATAAATAAATAACAGGACCCCTCCCCACGTGTGTGTAGTGAGGAAAAATTAACAAAATTATCAATCCCTACAGGGAAGTATTTGCTAGGTAAAAATAGTTATTTCACATTTTAGCTAGTTGGTCCTGATCCAGGGACCATCAGAAGTTCTTAAGAGGAATGTCCCTTTTATTATAGTTTTCTCCCATGAGCTCATTAAATTGGATCTTTTGGCTGCAGCTGTATGACAGCAACTTGACAACTGGGAAAGGCATCATTTCAGTACATTTATCCTCAATATTGCCCTTGCACTTTTAGATCTCCATAGAAAGTAAGACCAGGTCCCATTTTTCTAACATATTTGATCCCCTAAACTTAACAGAATTGACGCAATCAATTTTAAATGCCCCACTCTATTATTCTTACCAAAACTGTGTTTCATTCTAATGATCTTTAGAATAATGAAAGAAATTTACACAACATATACCTGTATTGCGGGGGGGGGGGAAGGTAATGGTAAATATAGTTACAAAGCACTGTGGAATTTGGCCCTTGGTACCTATTTAATATGCAATGGAAATTGTCCCTGTTTCCTTCACCAAGTAAAGTTGTTAGCTGAAGACAAATTATAGCAGTATTTATGGTACTGCTTAATGGCTAATTCCAAATATTCAGGCTTTTTTCTCTCAGTATCTGTCAATTAATTTATTCTTTAATTAGCCTATATATTCTTGCATTTCCTTTCTTTTTACCTTTTGAAGAAAATGGTTACTCTGACCATATAACCCTCTATCACTTCACCAGAATTTTTCTTGTTCTCCACCAACTGATCATCTCCAATTGCAGCATTAATTGCAGTTTTTCACAGGTAACAGTAAGAAGCAGCATTCAGGTACAGCAAGACTGTCTGGCCAGATAACCAAAGGGAAGAAAATACCTTCCTGCACATACCTTACAAATGTCATGAAACACCCTGTTAAATTAATCATATTTAAAGTGCTATGATACTCTATTGTTTTTCCACAAAATTATGCCTGGAGCATGCTAAGTGGCAGACAGCCTGGTCTTTGTGTATAATTTTTTGCACATGTACATTATCAAGCACAGACAATCCTCGAAGTTCCATTAGATTTTGTTTGCCTAAAACAATTAAAAGGATGATGTCTTTTATGGTGATGATGATTCAGTCTCATAGCAATAGTAAAAGAGCACACCTCTCACTAAGAAGAATCTTGGAATCTGGAATCTAGGGATCCTGGAATCAAGAAGAAACTTGGAAACTGGTCATCCCTTCTTTATAGTTTCTTTTTTTTTTTTGCATGAAGATGGAAATTCTAAGTGATACAAGACTGATTTATCATCTTCCTTTATTGCAGTTGTATATGCATTATGTTGTTCAAGAGTACCAGCAAATGTTTATAAGAATCTATCTTCAGGAAGACAGTGACAAATAATGAACAGCATTTAATATGACTTCATAGGCAGGAATCCCCCATGTGCTAAAATTAGTGTAAAATATAGACAGCTCCAAACTTCACAGGCAACTCCAAACAGAGGCAAAACCCCCAAATCAGAGTAGCCTGGAGACAGCTGGCAACAAACACTGATCTGCTGTATTATCTTTACATGCATGACTTTACCAAAAGTAAAATGATGTAGAGTGTCAGATGAATGCAGTAAATACCTAACCTTGGCATAAGAAGATTTCAAGTGAAATAATCTGCAGGTCTGTGCACAGCTAATGATAGCAGAACCACAAATCAGTCATTCTGGGATTCAGCTCATTTAAGTACCTGTGATGGAGACGCTGCCATGTGACACAGCACTAGAAGCACAATACACAGAGAGTAGCTTGCACTTCTAGGACATAGGAATATTGATGATAACTTCCTAA
>VYZU01046223.1:0-23214 GCA_013401355.1 Ceyx cyanopectus
CTGTGATTCTGTGATAGGCAGACTGTAATTTCTTTGAGTCACCTAGATTCATCACAGCAGCTCTCACGTAGGGCAAAATAAAATCTAAATTTCCATTTCAATTAAATCGCCTTAACCGTGTGACCATGTTTCTCCTATCTGTGTGTGTTTGTTAGGCTCAAAACACAGCCTCCAAACTCTTCACTAACCAGATGCCCTCACAGGACTGCAGAGCCCTAGTTCACCTCTCATCTGCCATGAATGGAAACATGATCTGATCATGTATCTTACTTCATTAACACAAGACACAAGTAAATGGTAATTCATGGACATTTTCTATTTGGGTGTTTCTTAGAGTCTTGTTTTAGTGACCTGAAGTCGTGACCAAAAGGATTAATCAGGTGGTCAGGAACTGAATGGAGTGTGGCATCAGAAGAACAGATTTATTTGGAGAGGAAGCAAAATGAATTGCTGTACAGAAAGCAGGAAAACATGTAGGTGAGCAATCCTATATCATCTTTTTCAATAAAGCTGAGGGACTGGCCAACACTAAATCGCCTCACACAGAGACAGGTAAAAGACAGTACCCACCTAAAAAGAACCACAATATAATGTTGTTTTTCCAAAGACAAAACAAAAAATAAAAATCACCAGAGCCTTTCTGCAAAATTGCTTCCCGCTGTGAAAACTTACTCCTTATTATTTAGCTGTCAACTGTCAAAACCACATCACTGCTAAAATCCTGCAGCTACACTGTGGGCACAGCTAACTATGTATGATAACAACTGCTTCCCATCAAATATCACTAAGAATATTCTTAAGCTTGAGCAAAACAAGGATGAACTATTTTAAAATAAATTATGATTAACCTTTCCCCCAGACTGCCCAACACGGACACCATGCTTGGGAAATGTCAGCCCAAACCTTTCAGCAAAGCTGTAAACTACTGAACTTAAAGCCTGGTAGGCGAACTCAGTCAATGGAAGGTGTTATCCCTGCACCCTCCACACCGAGTGCTCACGGGCACTGTGATAAACCACAGCACAACGCGGGACCTACCACTTCACCTTCAAAGGTGTTGCCATGACTTGCAGCTTTTTCAACCAAGTGGTAGGGTCTGAATGTGTATCATGCCCACAGGTGAGCAGTGAATGGGCAAAGGCAGCCTGTCCCTGGCTCTGTTCAGTCCCAAGTATACACTCAAGGTCTTGCAGTGTCAGAGGAGCATCAAAACTTAAGAAAAAGCAAAAGCCTGAATTCTACCTGTATATGCCTCTGTTGATAGAGGGAGTTCAGCTGAGACAACTCAACCAAAGTACACGGGAAAACTTTAGCCCCCAGGGTTATTTCAAATTCATCTGCCTACAACAGCAAACACATCTCAGACCTTGCTTTTCAAGCAGAGATTCAGCCTCACCTTGGTGCACTCTGATCACAGCAGCCACTCTGTTATGCCTCCTGTTTATTGTCTTGCCAACCCGGTAGGCAACATCTTCATATTCTACAGCTGCTTCTCCTCTGAGTTGTACCAGGTTTAACATGGACTTTGTCTGGCAGATCTGTTTTCCCAAATGCCTTGCTAAGAGGACTACAAGCTCCCCTGTGCTTCTCCCGGTTTACCTTATGGATGCATCAAATCCAGCCTCCTACCCTAAATCCTGCTGCAGGGAAAACCCATTGCCTGCTGCAGTGATGAAGGTGACATTGCTCTGAATGCAGGAGTTATACAGCAAGGTTACTTGCTGCCTAAAGCCAGATACAAAAGGAAGATGGCCCTTCGACATCACCATCATTAGACTCAGCTGAAAACAGGAGATATTACTGCTCATTAAAATTCATAGATCTTGTGACTTTTATAGAAATAGCAAAAAGAATCCAGGATGGCAGAGATGAGATATTAGGGCCAAAGAGTACTGCCTCAGAGCAAAACCCGACTTCTGGCTGCCAATAATAAGCATATTTTGTAAGAAAATACTTTTATTCTTAAAGCTACCTCTAGTACATTGGTCTTCAATATATTAAAGCCTGAATAATTCTAATTTTGCTGTAATGTATCAATATTTAGTTCATCTAGGCAGTCTTACATGAAGGCACATCTGTAGTACTGTGTTAGCTTGATGTGACAAGCCATACTGCACAGGTTTCCCATAGCTTCTGACAGATTTCGGAACCCATTGTTCATGTCCAGAAAGATTTCTGGATGTGGGTTCTACCAAAGAGCAGCAATTTGTGAACTAATCCACTTAAAGACAGAGACAGTCTTTGCAGACCAATAACATGGTCTTTGGTAATGAATGTATCACATCTGGGATTCGCTCCCAGCTGCCAATTCAATTTGTTGCTTCTTTTAGTCACAAAAAGAGAACAAGGATTAGTTAAAAATCAGAATTCATAGACCATAATAAATCATCACAGAAGGGACTGGGAAGAAAACCAGTAAGCAAAACCAAAAATAGCACCTGCTCAGAAAAACTGTATTCTCTAAAAACACTCAATTTTGGAACATGACTCAGAAGTAAGATGTCAATTTTCATGTATTTCATTTCACTTTGAAGTCCTTGCAGAGTAGATTAATTCAAAATCAAAAAAGAAAAAAGGTATATACCTATACATTATTTGTCTCTGTAAAGGCAGCTCACATTTAGGATCATAAACACTCTAGTTAGACATAAGTATGCTGCTATCTTTAACAGTTTTGCATTTACCTCTCATCATATACTATCACCAACAATATTTGCATGAAAATACAGTATTTGAGTCTTCAGAGTTCATTCCTTTGTCGTGTTCATTTCCTCACATGAAACTTCAGGACTGTGATACTGCAATTGGTTGTTGAGGAATTGATTAGATCACAAAGAGGGGATTAGAACTCCAGGTGGGAAACATGCAGCAGGGAGAGATGAATGTCTAAGCAAAAAGACATAATTTCCAAGCAATTGCCATTGGTTTGTTAGTCTCAACAAAGAATAAAGGAAAGAGGAGGAAAGAAAATCTATACTTTTTAGCAGAATTGCTACCAGTGCTCATTTTCTAAGGGATGGCAGCAGCTCCTTAAGGACTATTCTTCTGTCAACACTGAGTTGAAATCACAACAGCAGTCAGTTTCACATGCTATTGTTACTTTTCATTGGAAACTGCAATCCAATATATTATGCCACTAAATCTGACACACCAAATGAGGCATTTACAGGAACCTACAGCTTGATGCCTCTCTTCTGGAGCCCCTTGCAGAAGCTGGGCATCTCAAAGCGCTTTACAGTAACAATGTAGATGATTACAGCGCAGTGGATGTATGCGAAGGATATTCCTGTTTGGAGCAGCCAGTCAGGACAATGAGTCGCTTTACTCCCCACATATCTGACTCAGGGCCAGAGCAATCTCTGCATTCCTCTGTTCAAGAGGATTTATGGTTAGAGATGCCAGCAGCTGACCGTTTGCCAGTGACTTGCATGCCAGCTGCAGCAACTCCAACTGCGAAGACCTCGTGGAAAGCTCAGCTCTGCAGGCACAGCCTTTGTTGCCATTTTCACAAATCCTGGTCAGAGCAGAACTGACCCATTAGTGGGGCAGAGTGGGGGCCACTGCAGCCAGGCTGGTCACTGTCTGGTTTGGAAGCTCTGTGGAAGCTGCTTGTCTGCTTAACTAACATTAAAAAAGAGCACTCCAAGGCATCTCCAGCACTTCTAGGAAGTTCATTGCAGCAGTGGATCATCGGGAAGACATCTCTAAGGCAATGGCAACAAAATTAGCCCTACTTGGAATACTTTGTTAGCACTGAACACTGCAGGCCATTCACAGAGCAGGACTGAGCCTCAGCCACTTAGGGCAGGCAACTGACAACAAAAGATCAACACCTCCAGAGTAGTTTGTGTAGACAAGCCACCACGGCAGGGTAAAATGAGATATTTGATATGCTTTTGACAATTATTTGTGGTATTCAATCATCTGCAACATAGTCATCATGGCTCACACTCTGAAATCGTTCATGAGAGCTCCTGTGTCATGAAAGACATGCATTTACTCACCTTTGTTGTAAAGGTCTCAACTAAGTGCCCACCAAACAAGAAACAATGGTGAGTGCTAAGCTTTAGGTCTGATTGCCCAACAGGTATGTTAAAGAGAACGACCTGCAAGAAGCTAATTATCCTGATTGTTTCCAGAGAAGGGGACTAAGGGACAAAATTTCTCAAGGACAAAACCTAGGGAAAGAAAAAATAAAAGGAAAAATGAGACTCTCAGCAGTCGTTTTTTTTCTTTTTTTCTCAGGAAAAAGGGAACAGATGCCCAGAGAGCACACGTAGGAGCAGGGCTTGTTCAGCCTGTGTACTGGCAAGGTCAGAGAGAACGAGATGAACCAGAAAAATATTTGCAGCTAAAAAGACAAGCATAAGCTGCAAGAAGAAAGATCCTGAATACTCCTCAAAACCTGCCTGCCAGACAGAAAAATGGTCCCACAGGCTGACGAAACTGAAGCTAGGAAGTACATGCAGGATTGTGTTTCTCTAGACAGGCAAATTATGAAGCAAAGAGCAATGCTGGTTGCTAGTGCTGTGCAAGATCACTGTGAGTATCCTGGGGTTACCTTAACATAATAAACGGCAGCTTCATTTCACCCACCAGCCCTGAAGAATTCCAAACTAAATCCAAAAAATTATCAGTTTCCATGGCTCTGTCTCCAAAAGAAGGGAAAAGGCTGATCAATGCAGAGTGCTGCGAGATGATTGCGTACCCTGGACTCTGCTGACTTGCAAATAGAGGCAATCAGAGAGAGGGCGTCTAGAGTGCTCCAAAAGACCTAATGACCTTATTCTGTGGTCAGCATTGGTTGAGATACCTAAGACGAGAAGAGACCTGAATGAGGAAAACATGAAGAGAAATCTCCCTTGGAATGCCCCATAGAGGTCAACGGGGAAATAGAATACCAAAGTCTGGTGAAATTCAGGGGAGACAACAGCTCACAAACCCAAGAGCTCTAGATCTAAGGGGCATCTTGACAAGAGTTCAGCTTGCAGAAACAGAAATGTGAACTCAAACAGACCTGACCGATCTCCTTGTATTTTTTGTTTAGAGATGGATGTCTTCCTGAAAATTTTATTGCTGGAACATTCTTGTTCACTCATCATTTTTACACTTGGTCAAACAGAGTTAGGATGGACAGCTGCTTTGACCCCATTTGAAAACCTTGGTGGATGTCCTTTCAGATGAGTTTTGCAAGGAATGATGAGAAACTACAAGAGCTTTTATCGGCAGTGAGTCTCCAGTATTTCTTCCCTTTTCAGCTGATTCCATCATGTTAATTTTCTTTTTCATTTTTTCCTCCCCTCTGCAATACTTTGTTCCAGCCAAGAAAGATGCATCTTTGTCATTGTTGCCATTAAAAGTTTTATGTGTGTGTTGTTGATAAAGAAACAATGATAATACTTCTGTAGTATGTTTTTCACTAGGGGAAGCTGAAGGATTTTCTAAGAATCAATTATTCTTCACAAGCCATTTCTGAAGCAGTCATTATTATCCCCAGTTTACAGAGGGATGAAATGGCAGATAGGTTAATTAACTTGCTTAAGGTCATCCAGTGAGTTAGTAATATAGCTATGAAAAAAACAAGATTCAACAATTCTTATTCCCCATCCCTTGATCTAACCATGAAGAAATATTCCTTCTCTTCAGTCTTAAGTACTTCATTTAAATCGCTGATTATTTGTTCTGACATATTGTTGAACTACAAATTAGTCAGCCTAAATGACAAGCATGTAGATGTGTGGAGATCTGCAGCATGCTCCCTGCATACGCCTGTTCAGCTTCATGCACCCTCTGCTGTGCTGGACAGTTCATCTGCCATTAAAAACGGACAAGCTACAGTTCTGCAGAGCTGTCAATGCTGTTTCAGGCATTGCCAGAGAGAGGAAGGTTGCTTGCTCTCTTTCCCCAGGAGAAAGGCAAGAAGGCTGCTTCAACAGCCCAGCTCTCTGGGAAAGCAGTAAACTCAAGATGCCAATTGCCTTTGAAAAATATTTTCTATTTTTCTCTTATGCTGCTTCTCCCTCACGGTGTTCCCAGCGTTAGAGAAATTGAGAGGCAGTATTTAATAGGTGCATTTATGTAGATTTCATGTTGTGGCATTAGTTATTTCAAAGTCAGAATACCCTTGCAATTCCCACCCAAACAGTGTCATGTGAGTCTCTTAACCCAGTACACCCAGAGTGAGCTGCACTGCTAGAAGCCTCCATGGCTCAGTGTGAATCACTGAGCAACGAAATACAGCTGAAATTCACCAATTAATCACGATCACATAAAAAATAAGTAACAAATGAATTCTAAACACATATGCAGCCAATGCAGTTCTGGTAAGTGCTCCGAGAATCCTTCTACTTGACTCAGATTTTGTTCCCTCTGCCAATATTTCTAAAAAGAAAATGTTAGAACTCATCTTACAGCATGAGATGATGGTTCTGAGCGAAAGACAAGTGACGTTGATCACTGTGTCACAGGAACTACTCAAACACTTCATTGTCAACAGCAAATGAAATGAGTTCTTTCCTCATTGTCAATGAACAACTACCAATGAGCAGTCATCCTGATCTTTTTTTATTTCCTTTCTGGGCACACCTTTGCCTTCTCAGGATAAACTCACAGTGGTTCAAGCATTGCTTCTTGTCAAAAGCCTACCTTAAGGCTAGTGGACAATCACTTGCAAATAAAATACATACACAAGAGTAGTTAACCAGGTAAGTAATTCCAGATCCCTGTTGATCAAATAAAATAATTCCAGATCAAATTACTGCCTATTCTTTGTAAAGAGTACTCCCTGTACTTTATTAAGAGGTCTCTTCCTTTTTTTTTTTTCCTCAAATGTACTCCATGCACATTTATTCTTTCCTTTGATTTCTTTCCTTCATAACACTCCCTATACACAGAATGCCCATGTTCACTCTCCTTTAACTCCTTTCTAGGGTGTTACCTTTTTCACTCACTGATCTGCCACTGAGTTTCTTTTAAATTATTGCTGACAAGTCCGAACACTTTGCCCTGTTTACAACAAAAAGCTCAGGAGGACCTAACAACATGTCCATAGAGTTCACCTCATCAAAAGTGCCTTCCTGCTGTCAGCCTCTGCTGCTTCTTTCCCTTCCCTTCCTTCTCATACCTTGGAATGTCAAGTCTAATTTGGACTGTGAAAACCTTGGAGTGGGGATGTTCACTTTAGGTGTCCAAAAGACTCCAGACACGTTTACAGCATTACTTAAATAGCATTACATTGTTCTGATTAGACAGGCAACTCTGTGTAGCAGTCTAGATACCACCAGCTCCAGGAACTGAAGGTCTAGCTCTTGTGCACCCCCATCTCCATAACTACCCCATCACTCTGCACTAGCATGAAGGTGGATGAGCTTCACAGGGACACTCCTGTTGCCTCCTCTTGGTGATAATTTTAAAAAATAAATAAATAAATAAAAGAAATACCTCTTGCAACTAATGGCAGAATAATAAAGAGCTTGGACAGCAGTTCAGACAACATTCTAAATGTAAAGCACTAGCAACTAACCCAGGAGTACAGCCACAAGAATACCACTGATGGTAATTATTCCCAGGGGTGGATGTTACAGCACTGCTAGGCAGCCAGAGTGACCTGTCCGAAGTTCTCATCTCAGAGAGAGTGACCTGGCCAATGTCCTCCACGTGGCCATGCACATCACACAGTGAGCTTAAACTCCCCAGCAGAATCTAGGGACACACAGTCCCTCAGATGAGGTGCACAAGACCATTTATGGCTACGTGGGTTGCAAAACAGACCATGCTCTGTCTCTGTGAATTTGCAGATGTGTTGTCACTGTTGATTGTGGTGACTTGGGTATTCCTTCCCCCGTGCCTCTGCGCTGCCTTACTGGCTAACACACCAACCCTGGCTGGGTGCTTTGCAAGCAATTATTCTCCTAACCAAAGTAGCAACAGTGATATAACAGCAAAAACATGCTCTTGTGAGTGTCCATTTCTACTTCATCTCTGGCCTCAGATTTAATATTTCCATGGCCAACAGGAAAAACAACTGATTTTAAAGGAAAAACTGCAGAAGAAATGATCTAATACAGACCTTTGTGTACATGTGCTTCCATCACACCAAAAAAACAAGCTGCACTGGAGCTCCTTGCTTCAGAGTAACCCATCAGTACACCTGCAAGGTCTTGGCAACAGCGCTGGGTCTCTGATGGTAACATCTCTGTATCGTGACTCCTTCCTGGTGATCCAGACCTGCGATGTGTAGCTACAGATGAGAAAGTTGTGGGTGTGTCCACTGTCCTGAGCAGGAACAGCCATCATTCTCACATCAACCTAATCCACTAAATGTTCTGGCCTGAAAGTCAGCAGAGTAAGTCTGGACACTCAGACCCCAAGACGGTAATGTGTGGAAAACCTGGAAATGGAGCCAGATCCGAGCTACTGGGCCCATTTTTAGGTAAATCAAAACTTTGAGGGAAGGAGGAAGATTTTTTCAGTGGTCTATATGCCAGTTGCCTGAGTGTAGGTAACAAGAAGAATTGGATATTCTCATAGATGAGGACAAATGAGATCCAACTGATAAGATGAGTGAAACAGGCAGGATGATTTACCAAACTGGAATATTAAAATATTTTGCCACAATCCTTTAAAACAGAAGTCTGAAGATGTGAGAAGATAACACTGCACACTGAACCACCATCACTATTTTAGAGGTGCAGAGACAGTAACTTGTCCCAGTTAACTCCACTGAGGACAGGTAGAATGGTGTGGAGATTGCTGCAGAGAATTGGGCTGCTCGTTCCTCCAGCGTACAAAAAGTGTGCTCAGTTTGGAGCAGTGTGAGGAATAAAACCCAAACAGACAGCAGCCATGTCTCATTAGATTTTCTAAAACTTCTTTTATATGACAGAGGTTATTCCAGTCTATATGGAGTGTTTTGGAACTCCTAATGTTTAAACAATTTAGTCTTGTGACAAAAAACTGGTGGTTGTTTCAGAGCCAGCAATTGCAGTTCGACTATAATGAGCAAAAAAAGACAGTCCCAAATGGGGAAATACTCTCCTACACACACAGAGATGCTTCAGAAAGACTATCTCCATCAAAATGAGAGAAATTATGAGAAAAATACGATTCCAGAACATAGAAATAGAAATGTAAATGAGAGTTCTTACGATTCTACTACACAGTCTGGAAGTCATGATTGCATAATTAGCAAAACAGTTTCTTTTGGCCAAAGGACGACTTCAGCTCAGCAGGGTGATGGGAGCACTCAGAAGTTAAAAGCACAGTATAGAACAATGTGGAAAGGAAAAAAGAAAAAAAACAAAAAAAAGAATTCTGGAATATAAAACAAATGAAGACTACAGAAGATGCATGAGTGATGCAACTGCAGGTAGCAAAACAGGGAATACAGTAATGCCATGGTGTAGGACTAGATAAAGATGGTAAAATGCCACAAAGTGGCAGAACTTCTAATCCCTCCTTAGAAAGGTAAAGGCAATTTAGTATCTAGTTAAAAGAAAAATAAAAGCAGCACTTGTCAGTCCCTCAGTGAGTAATGAAGATGGCAAACAACATTACCAGAACATTTTAAAATTAAGATATCTAGAGAACTTTTGTAGAGCAATCTTTGAAGAACTGGCTAAAGAAACACCAAGAATATATTTTTTTTTTTAAATAAAATTTGGAATATTAAGGAAATTACAGCTCATTCCATGTTCAACAAGGGCAAATGAGGTGACTGAGGTGCCGAGGCCAGGCAGCTGATCTGCTCCAGGCAAGCACGGAGAAGGTGACAGCAAATCAACCAAGGAAGGACTAACAACGTTATTTAATGGCCGCCATTAAATGCTCTTCCATAGAACATCCAGACAGCCAAATGCCGTTTCATTTTTCGATGCCATTACGCATTTAGCTTATAAATGTAATCACATAATTGTCGTGTACTTAGATGTTTGCACAGAGACTGATTTAGCACGTCCTGGCACTGATTAAAGATTAGCATCAGAGGAGCACCGGGAAGGCTGCCGGGGCCTGACTGTGTGGGGTAGGCCCCGCCAAAAGCAGCGGCGGGGAAGCGCTGGAGACCCACGGCCCGGCCTCACGGATCTCCCGCCGCTCCCCCGAGTCCCCACCGCCGTCCAGGTGTGGGACAATGAGGGAGAGTGACCAGGAGGCGCGGGCTGGGGAGCTGCACCGCCTCCGAACGCCCCGGCAAAACGTTCCCGGCTTCGGGGAACGCGACGACGGCTCCTCAGCGCCACCGGAAAGGCAGCCGAGGGGGCAGCGGTGACCGCCCCGTCCCACAGCGGCCGCCCCGCGCCTCACAGAGCCTGGCCTCACGGAGCCTGACGTCACCCGCCGCGACGCCTCGGCGGGGAAGGCACCGCGCCTGCGTCGGCGCTTTCCGTCTGGCCCTGCCGGTCGCCTTCTGGCCCTGCCGCGCTGCTGACGGTGTCGGGTGGGCGGAGGAGTGAGCGGAGGCCAGTGGCACGGCAGCCCGCTCTCCAGGTCGAGGGAGTCCTGGAGATGTGAGAGAGATACGGGGGAAATGGGCTCCGGGCGCTCGGCCGAGCGTGCGCCGTCTCCCAGGCCCTGAGGCGGGATCCCGGGCCGCGGTGGTGCTGCGCGGGCCCCGGACAGCCGGGAGCCGCCTATGGCAGTTACCCTGGAGCCCGCGGGGGGTGGGTTCCGCGCTCCCCCGCCCTAGGGAGACGCGAAGCCGCGGAACTGGCGGCGGCAGGGCTTGCTGGGAGGTGCGCATTGGGCCGCGCCTGGCTGCAGTGCTCCTCTGGCCGGATTGTGGCCCGGGGCAGCCTTCTCTGCTCGCTGTGAGCATGGAAAAAAAACCCTGAAGTTATTCTGGAAACAGAAAGTTGTGTTGGCATAGCTACGTGAGAAGGAAGCGCTCTGAGATAAGCTAGCAGATCAGGAAGTAAAGAAACAGCCTAGGCTTTGCATAGCAGTAAGGTGTGGGGAGCAGGGGAAGAAGCAGCTCTGCATGATCGTTTTGTTTTTGGTTTAGGTGTGTTAATTACCAGTAAAGTAATTCTGAAAATATCATCACTGTAGGTGACAAGGACAAAATTTTTCTGGTAGCATCTCAAAGAATCCAAAGTAATCTGAAAACAGGCTTTAGGTAGCTCTGGCACTTGGGACTTTTAGACTGGCAAGGATTAATAGAGGTCTCCAGCTTTGTCTTGGTTATTTAGATTAGTGATTCTGAAGTGAAAGGCAGGTTATCTTCAGACTGCTGGTTTGCATAATTTAGAAGCTAAAGAAATTTGCATAAGGCTGTGGTTGAGCAAGATTAAGCAAGATTTGTGGTTGAGTTAAGTGCTGTGATGAAGACTTCTGGGGACAAATTGTTGCTTTATCTCTGAATGTAGGAATTAGGACTGGCATTTCTGGATGACTTTGTAAATGGATGATTTAGCAACCTAGCCAATGTTCTCCCATGTAGTAGATGCTCAGGCTAAAGTGCTGCCTTGTGATCACTGAAGAGCTGTTGTCTTCTCACAATAGGCCTGCTGCCTTGAGGTCTCTGACACTTTGCCTTCCCTTCTGTTACTCTTTCAATTATTCTCTTTGGCTAAGATTACTTGTATTATTTTCATGCTTGATTTTTTTTTTCCTGCTTCCTTTCTAATGGTTTGCTAATAGGAGTGAATCAAAGTACAAGGTTGTATGTCAGATCCTTCAGTGGGCAGGTGTATCTAAGTGAGGTTATGAATACTTCAGATTGGTGTTACTAAACAACAGGCTCCCTGTTACCATATTAAACTGGACTTTGCCCTGTCCTACTGATGACTCTTGTCCATGCTCCATGCTCTTTATTTTTTTTATGCTCATCTTCTGGGATCATCTGTGCAGTACTTCTTAAAGAGTTTTAAACTGTAACATAAGTGACTTGGATGAACCCCAGCTTCTCTGGATACTCATGTCATCACTTATTCAGAAAGATAATACAAGTAGCATACAGCTTCAAATACAGGATTATGGGACACTTGTATATTACACCCTGTTCTGCAAAGAAAAAGAAAAGATGCAAAGAAGAGAAAATTGGAGAGGGGTAGGAAAGCTGAGAGGAAACCCTTCAGACTCCCCTGAGAGAGCTTGGATGTTGTCTCTGGTGGCCTAATAAGAGTGGTTCTGTCCTCGGCATTTTTGTTGCAGAAGTTTCTTTAAGTGAGAGATAACTGAAAAAAAAAAAGCTGCTGATGTGTGATTTTCTTGGGAAAAAGGATCTCCCATGGGGAAATGATTATTTTCTTTTTAAGAGTAGGTATCAGGACAGACTGAAAAGAGACTGAAGAAAAAGCTGATGCAGATGATCAAGGGAAGTGAGTTGAGTTGGAAAAGATATGTGATTTATATAGAGAAAAATGACTTTTTTTTTTTAGAGATAATAGGCCATTTTTTTTCTACTGTAACAGTGTTTATACAATGCTTTAAAGAGGATGAGAAATTTTCAGGAGAAAAACTTCCAGTTTGCTTCCTCAATATATTTTAAGTGCTGTCTTAGTTTGTGCTTGTGTAGAAGTCAGAGGCATCACAGTGGGCACCATATTTGGCAGAGTAACTATAACTATTCCTGTGACAGGAGCTGAGAGGTAGCCTTAGGCAAGCTGAGTGGGATCTGCTAATAAACTAGCCATGGTAAATTGTCGTTCAGTGTAAATAGTTTTATAGTCCATGTTGCTGTCTGTAGCATCCTAGTTAGTTACCTAGTTAGGTAATTGTACCTGAATTAGTGTAGACATTATTTGTGTGCAGGATTATGTTCTTAAAAGTAGACTGATTTAATGTAAGGAATGCATAACTCCAAATGTGTGATGGGTGGACAGTGAGTTACTTGGTCTGCCTCAGTTTTGGGACAGGCTGCAATACTCACTCATCTTACAGCTGTGGCTCTTCTGTCAGCTTCTTGCAGCAAGGTCTGTGTGTCTGTGCCCGCTCCCTGCTGGAGATGTCCAGTGTTTCCAGCTATGCCCTCCGAATGGCCCGGCTCAGCGCCCAGATATTTGGGGAAGTTGTGAGGCCAACAGACTCCAAATCCATGAAAGTAGTGAAGTTATTCAGCGAGCAGCCTTTGGCCAAGAGGAGGGAGGTCTACAGCTGGTACCCTCCTCACAACACCTACTATGCCCTCATGAAGAAACTCCGTTACTTTGGCCTCTACAGGTAATCCCTGTCCGTGTAGGATGGAAGCAGGACTGGAGATGGCAGAGGGGGGTGTGGGTGTGTTTTGTTGGGGTTTTTTTACAGTTTTTATTCCTCAAGGGAAACAGGAACATAGAGTTGTAGTTCAGAATATGGTGCATGTGGAAATAGCCACTTGATTGTTGCACTCAGGGCAAGGAGAGTAAATAAGTGACTACTAATTAACTTTCACCATATTTAGAACTTTTTGTGAGAAAGGCTTTAGACATAGTTATGAGCAACTAGTTATATAGGAAATAGTTACTGCTTTGGCTTTTGGGAAGGGAACTTTCTCACAAACAGCAGATGAGTTTGTAGTTCCAAATATGGCAAATGTGCTACAAAAAGGTGATGTTACTTAACACAAAAATTGCACTAAGACAGTCTTGCCATATATTTTTATATACAGTCTCATGTGTATTACAGTCTTTCTCACTTTACTTTTATTACAGTCTTATTTTTATTACAGTCTTACCATATATTCCTCAATCATTCAACAGCTAGTAAGAAAAATTTAGAAGTCTATGTTAGGCTGGAAATGCTTTTTATCCCTTAAAATAAAATAAAATTCAAATATTATTTAAATAGCCTTATTAATTCCAAATTCATCAAAATGCTTTTTAAAATTTCTAAATTAGTTTCCACAGTCTTAAGTAGTTAAAACTGCTAAAGAACATCAGCAGGAGTCAAATGCAGCCTGCTGACTTCCACCAGGTATCACTAAAGGCATCCCTTAAAAGAGACGCTGCTAACCCTGTAAAGTCAAACCTGATTAATTTCTGTTGCTAGTATCACAACAGTTGCCATCAAAGATTGTATCCAGGGTGCTGCTTGTGTAGGTGAATATGCAAATGCTTCTTACAATAGCTGTTTGACACAGAAAGCCTCAACAGTGTGATGTTCCTTGCTCTTCTCCTTCCCCTCCTAATCTCAAGTTGCTTCTCTAGCTGCTCTGTACAGCGCTTGTAAAGGACCAGGTTTGCTGATCAGAAGTATGTAATGAAGAATCATAGACTAATAAGTCCTGATAATATTTTTTTAATTTCTTTTTTAGAAAAAGTTTTGTTTCAAGATAGCAAGACAGCAATCTTAGGCCAGTTGTGACACTTGAAAAATACCTTTGAGGGAGAGAGGTTTAATACAATTTGAGAACATTGTTGAGTAGACATTCTCTGCCAGCCACTTTCATCCTTTCTGTTTTATTCTCCTATTAAGATGCTACCAGTAGCTGATGCTTTCTTCATAACTCATTCCTGAAGTCACCTGAGAGCAGTGTCATGTACTGTAATTACTGCTCAGCATGCCCCTGTTTTCTTAGAGGCTAATGACCTGAGCTTAGTGTCTAGCACAGAAACACAATGTGCTGTTGCTAGACTGCTGAGCTACATGAGAAGGGGGAAATTCTCATTCTTGTCTCTTGCTGATTTTTAGGTTTTACTGCTCATTTAAACAAGTGGATCAATAAATGCAATGGAAATAATATATGTATGTGCACACCATTTGTTGCTGAAAAGGACAGCCTTGTTAGTTCCAAGTACCATAGGAAATCTTTCATGTTATTAC
Organism: Ceyx cyanopectus; assembly: GCA_013401355.1. NCBI lineage: Eukaryota > Metazoa > Chordata > Aves > Coraciiformes > Alcedinidae > Ceyx > Ceyx cyanopectus. Next base: position 14,740 of record VYZU01046223.1, read on the forward strand.
TCCAAAATTACTTCTAGCAGTAGCATTGAACACACTGAAGTGGGTTTCATTATGAACCTCACTGTTAAAAAAGATAAGTTTTGAATGTTTTTTATTGTCATACAGTTCAAAGAACCTCTCACATTCCAAGAAATAGACTAAACTTTTTCTTCCCCATCTAGGGATGAGCATCAGGACTTCAAGGAAGAGATGAGGCGATTGAAAAAGCTCCGTGGGAAGGAAAAACCAAAGAAGGGGGAAGGAAAGAGAGCTCTCAAGAAGAAATAGTGCCACTTGGACAATATAATGAACTACTGTGGAAATGCTGGAGAACAGATGTAACCCAGGCTTTCTGTTCCCAGATGGAGAGGGCTGGGCATGTGAGCTGTGTGAGGCATAAGAAACACTGTGAAAAACTGGAGTGTACTTTGGGAGTGCACTTGAGTCTTTGGTTTTACTGGTTTTGAATACCTGCAGTTTTAAATACACTGTATATCGTAGCACATCAGTTTGTCAGAGCCCTCTCTTACCCAAGTAGTAAAAACAATGATAAAACTAAAAGGGCTCAGTGTTTTTCTTGCAAACACCTGTATTTGTTTCAGTTTTTCTGGATGTGGAAAAACTGCTTGTCATTGTCTGTTTTACTTTCATGGATTAGTATCAATATTGGTTTACATATGGCCACAAAAAATGTTTCCTGCTTCTACTACTGATTCTCATCTTGACTATTATAATGAGTTTCACTTCAGGTAACCTTAGTTTAGTTTAGTTTAGTTTTTAATTGCTGTTAGAATCTATTGTTTTGCATCTTGTACTGGACAGTGCTTCGTGGTCCATTGCTGAGTGCTACCCACAGCATTCTTGCTGTACTCTGAGTATTAGATACTGCAACAGAATAGGATGAAATATGAAGGCTCAGACTTCCCAGTTTGAGACCTCCCTCTGCGAATTGAAGCTCAGAGAAGTATTATCTTGAAAAAAGTTTCTCCTAATGTGTAAAGAGTTTATTCTACTTCCTGGAGCAGTGTGCTGAGTTTACACAGGTTGGCAAAATACACCTGAGCTACTTTGTGATTTTAGATAAATGCTTTGTCTTGAATAAAATTAGATTAATGATCAATATGAATAGTGTTATGAAGGTAAGCTGCTTCTAGGGTGGGAATTTACCCCAGCAGAACTTTGTGTAAAGAGCATCTTAGTCTGGCTATGGTAGAACTTGCACCTCTTGAGTATTTCAGACATTTATTTCAGAGTGATGATTGTATGCAACAGCTGTTGACATTTTTAACACATAAGATGTGGTAAGTTACTGTGTTTATGGTTCTCTTTAGATGTTAGAGACCTCAAGTGCTAAAAGAAAAATCTTGATTTGGTCAGAAAGTAAAAATCCTAAAAACCCAAATAGCTACTTCAGGTGTAAATATTTTAGAAAAGTCAGCATTATCTGTATCCATTCTCCTCTGGCATTTTGAGTTTGAAGACCATTATATGATCATTGTAAAAAACAGCCACAAAGTTTTGAAAACACTTCATGAATCTAACAGGCTGCTTTGAGGGAATGACTGGTTTGTATGGGTTTTTTTTGGTTGGGTTTTTTTTTTTTGTGTGTGTTGGTTTTTTTTTTTTGGTTGGGGTTTTTTCTTTCTCTTAATATGCAAAAACAACTAGTGTTACGGGAATCTCAGCTTCCTTTAAACTTCATTTTCCTCTGTAACTGGTTGTGACACTTCTTGTACAATCCCTTGGGAGTAGATCCTGGAAACAAAATCCCTCAAGGAGACAGTCACTGTTTGATCTTGATATTAAGATGGGAAGACCAGAATCTTAACCTCTTAACCTGTTTAACCTCTTCTGGGGCAGCATCTTTTTTTCTAGAATGCGCAAACAACAGTGGAAACTCAAAGGTTCTAATAATTTTAATTTAAAAGGATTTATTAGGCATAGAAGAGGAAGCAGAAAACAATGCCCTTATCACAAATCCCAGAGGTAAAACTTAAGTGATGTGTGGGTGCCAGATACTTAGGATGGATCTTTCTGGGTGTCTGCAGCTGGGGTAACATGAAGAAAGGTACTTTTGTCTTTATCTTAACTTTTCCTGTCCTTTTCCTAAAGTGTAATAACTGTCTGGAGTACAGAGATGAAGGAACAGACATGGAAACATTGAGAAGAATTTGCTTGTGAAGGCTCAGTCACAGAAGAGCAAGGCTATAATGGTGAGCATGACAGGAGACAGATGCTAGAGAGATACCACCCCACTGGCTGAGAAATTATTTAGGGTTGTTCTAAGGGGAAAAACATAAAACCAACAGCATAACAATCATGACATCAACAGTGTGCTTAAACATGCAGTGTTGAATTTTTCTGTGTGGAATACTGAGGAAAATTCCACAAAGTGAAACACTTAGAAAAATTAAGAAGATTCCCAAGAAGTGGGTTTGGCTTCTGCTGTCTGAGTCAGGCAGACCTAGGCTGAGCCAAATGTTATAAAACACAGCACTGGGACCACTTCTCTCCTGGAAGAAGGCAGACTGAATGACCTCATACCTTTTCTCATATCATAGCTAGGTCTGTGAAAACAAATCCCACCAAGAACTAAAAAAGGATTTTTATATCCCTTAGGTTTTCGGTCTATGCCTGAAAGTGCTTCAACCCAGGGCTCCTAAAGCTGTTTGTAAATATTTGATGGAGTTCAAAGGGTCTCTCCCACTTCAGTTGTTACTAGGGGTCTGATGTCTGACTTATGAGCTGTTTCAGTAAACAGGCTTTTAATGAAGCATAAAACCAGCTGAGCCCAGAAAATCTAAAAAACATTCTACTGCCCCATGCAATGGTGAATCACTGCTGATACATAACTGCAAATACATCATGTTCTTCTCTTTCCACCACAGTCGTGTTTGGATAAAAATGAATGTGGTCTCTTGGCCCCCAACTTTCAGAAGTAGATGTCTAAAACATGATGCCATATTCAGCCACCTACTGAAGTGGACTAACTTTAGAAGCTGTATGAATATTGAGTACCTCCAACTGGTATCAATGTGATTTACTTCTATAATGGCTAAGTCAGTCCCATGCCAGCGTGCAAGGTTGCAGTTCCCTTGAGTCTCACCAATAGTGGTCTCTTCAGGACAGGACAAATAAACAGCATCTCTCTAGACACTGTCATGCCTAAGCATGCAGTAGCTGCTTCCCTGGTGATGTTCAGTGTTAATCAGAAAAACAGGCTGTCTAGTACCATGCGTTGTTTCTGCAGAGGGAGCTGCAGGTGGTTAAAGAAATCCTCATCCCCTGAAAGAGTGGAGAGGTCCAGCTGAAGTGTGCTGTGCTGACATCTGGGTGATGCTGTCTTATTTGCAACCAGCAACTATTATGGACAAGGTACAATACTGAGTTCTAGACTGAAATGTGAAGGAGCCTGTGTGTGACAGAGCATGAAGCTCTAGGGGAGCAGCAGGCAGTACAGATGATCTGAAAGGTGTGAGGGTATTGCATTCAGTATTGTGCTGGGTAGTTAAAGTTTATTAGACACTTTTTAAAACTATTATTTCTAAGATATCAGATTTTACTCTGGATTTTGTTTAAGTAAAAGAGAGATGAATGGTGTTGTAGCTGATGTTGCTTAGTTTTACATTTAGTTTTTAGGCCTAAGAGCATTTAAATAATGGCTCCAACCTAAAGCAGTATTCAGCTGGCTTGTCCAAACTGGCACATTTATATTGGAGAGGAGCCTGTGAATGAGACAGCACAGATCCCACCTAGAGAGATGACATTTCTTGTGTGAGTGGGTGGGAGGCAACTGATGCACAGGCTGCATGTGAGGCAGCATGTGTTACTTCTTGGCTGTCTGTCCATAGTCTGTTTGGTGTAACTGATGTCAGGTAAGTGTTGTTCACAAGCTCTGAACTTCACAAATGCTTTTGGAATAAATAGCATAAACAAAAAAAATATCAATTAGGCTAAGAAATGTCAGAGTTGTTACTGACAACTAAAAAGTAACACCACAGCCTCTTTATTTATTCTGCTTTTGTCATTTATTCATTCTGCTTACAAGCTGTGACATTTGCCAGAATCCTGCTCCATTGCCTGACACCAATACAGCCAACAGTGTGATGTGTCTCAGTATTTTCAAACTCAAGTTGTTTGATAGCATTGTTAAGTTTAGTAATAAATGTTAATGCCTTCTGAGGACAGATAGGGTATTGACTAGGCACACAAACCACTTAAAAAGAAGATAAAGCAAAGTTCTAAGCTGGAGCCTTGCAGAATTTCCCCAGAAGGGGGTAACAGAAATTGTGTTCATTTACCAAAACAGATCTGTCTTCTGGAGAGAGAAATCATAATATATTTTAAAGGAATAACAACATCCTAGGGCCTTTAGCATAACCACAAGCTTCAAGCAATCCACAGCATCAAAATTGTTGAGAGGTCATTGACCACTGCACTAAAAATTTTGCCTTTGGCCAGGCACGTACTTCCAGGAACAATGAGAATATAACAGTGTGGTTCAGAGACTGTCCCAATTCCCACATGCTTGGCAGGCTGCTCGACTTTATAGGAGAGACAATGTCTGTGAGGCTTGTGTTGTCACAGCAGTAGTGAGGATGAAATGAGAAGGATGGATTATCACCAGTGATACTGACTGTCAGCAAAAGATGCTTCTGTTTAAATACATAAGATGTGTATATGTATATTACAGTGTAAACAATCATTTTAAAAGGTTATCCATCCGTCTCACTGAAGAACCCAGCAATGTGGGTATTGCCCTGAAAAATCATGATTGGTTACTATCTTCTCTCTGTCCCATGTCAAAGCTGCAGTTTCTGTACTTGATTCATATTATTGATTTAGCCTTTTTGGACTCATCATTTCCTACTCCAGGCCAATACTAATCCTAATGCACCTTCTCTGCTTGGTGAAGAGGCTAGAACCCAAAAGGTGCAGTTACTATCTAAACTATTATTAGATCAGAGATGTAGATTGTTACCAACTTGTCTGTAAAGTGCTGGAGAATCAAATTACAGCAGGTATTCAGGCCAGGGGAAGCTCAGCCAGTCTGGATATTATGAAGGAAAATCCTAAGACTGTAACAATTGAAGAGTAATTTTCTGAATGGCAAAATAACTTGTATGAGACAGTATCCATTCCTGCCCTTCATTGGAACTCAGTTGTGTTAGCGATGTTTTTTGTGCCTGAATGGAACGGGTTTGAGTTATGAAATGTGATTGTTCGCAGTGAAATAATAATGTGAGGAATTTAAAACTATTTTTTCATTAAAGCTGATCAGCTTATCACTGTTCAACACAAAGGACTTAGAAATCAGATATCCAACCAAACTCAGTGCTTTAAAGCAATGACAGGTGATACTGATAGGAGGATCTTGACTAATCTTCTCAAACATGAGATTTGGTCCCAGTTTCAGTAAAGTACATCAGGCAGGAAGATCTGTGTTCCTTATTCCTTTGTTTCCATTTTCATCAGCTGCTTTTTCCTAAGAGAGCCACATCTCCTACAGCGGCTGCTTTTACTACATTCTGTGTCTGTCTAATCTTTTGCCCCATCCCGCTCCCTGTTCACTGGCTGTTCTCTTAATAGTGTTTTCAGGGCTCATGCTCTCTGGCTGGCCCAGACCCATCAGTGCCTACACTACTGGTCCATCAAACATGTTTTCTCAGCTTTCCAGTGCTGGTGTGCAGTGAAGGCAAGAAGCCAGCAGCTCTGCAGCACAGCACATGCATTGCTGGACCCTGAAGTCACTATATAGATAATACATAGGAAGTAGGTGAAGCATTTTGTTCTTGTTAGGCTGAACATTGTATAGGGTATGGAAAGGGCCTATAGAAAAAGTCACTCCTGTTTCCCAGTACCATCACCTTTCCTGTTCCCTGCCTCCCACTCATTGCCTCCAAAGTACTTTCTGAAGGTTTGGGCTGTGGTTTAGGGAGAAAAGAGCAACAGTGATGTAAATATTGACTTTAAATTATGCTTGAATCAAATGAGAACTATGTAAATATTTTCAGTATCTTTACAAGAAAATCCAGAATATGTGTATATATAAAACTTGTTAGATCAACATTGCTTTTAATGGTAAAATGAAAACTAAGTTAAGAACCTGGCAAATTCACATTTTCTTCTTTTTTCCCTACCTCCTTTTTTCTTCTCGTCTCCATACATCCTTATCACTTCTGCTCATGTATTTAACTCAGAGGCAAAGAGCTATGAAGTCTCCATCAACTGAAAAAAAAAAATATAGATGAGATTGTTCAGCCACCAAGCTCACATCACTACCTGAATATTACCTAATTTCTCACTGAAGTTATGGATGTTTCAGGTTCACCAGTGTCACAGGACTGTAAATCTCCTAAACTAGGAATTCTCAAGAAGATACCAAAAATATGTATGATCTGTGCAGGATTTTTTTTTTATATATATAATTTTTAAAAATCGTCCTTGTTTTTTTCTTTATTGCCTCACATTGGAGCAATCGGACAGTGATCCCTGGAAATATGAAAGGATGTATAGTATATCTTTAAGTGACAGGAATAATAAACCTATATAGATGCTAAAGAGAAGGGGGGGAGGGGGGGCGGAAATCTATGTTCTTTCCTCAAAAGTGGAGGAAAATTCATTTCCTGGAGAGCAAAGTCATTTTCTTAAGTGTGTATTATTCTGACTAGTAATCACAAAATGACTGAAATCTGGACAATAGCCTAATTTTTATTCTGCTTCACATTTCTCTGTCCAAGATAAAAGGGCACATGACTTGTATCTGTTAGCATCTGTATTCCATCAACAGCTGTATTTCCACTGTTCCACTGTTAAGATACTGAGGATTAATCTGATATATAAACAGCACCATTGCCTTAGATACATAAAGTTGTGCACTTTCACATCCTACAGCACTTAAAAGTGAGATACATATTTCAACATACTTTAGAAGATCTGTAATTATTTTCTCCTGGTGTGGAATTTAATCCAACAACAACAAAATCTGAGTAGGATCAAACCCCAGTGCATAACTATGAGTTTGGTGGGAGGCAGCAGGTTTTGTATTTACAAGTATGCATTACCTGCTGCAGCACCAGATAAACTGGCTGTGCTGCATTGTAGGAATCAAGCAGCTGGTGCCCTGAGTGGTGAATATGTGTCTGGGTTTTCCTGGCCCACAGTTCACAAGCAAGTTTCATTATCACCTGCTGCGTGCAGACCATTCGTGGGGGTTGTGCAGGCGACACAACCTTGATCTGCCTGCCTATGAAGGGATGGCACCTTTTGTGCATCCAGACAGCATATTCCCATCAGGCAGAGTTTTGCCACATGTACCTGGAGGGTTTCAGACAGCCTTGTGTATTCATGTATAAGGTGATGTTTCTGGGAATAAGAACATTTACCTAGAGGGGTAAGGAAATATGCTTTCTAATATGTTGTAGAGTATTTAGTGCATTCTTAGTATTTAACTTTAAATAGGTAGTTTGCTTGAGCCTCTCAGTCATGGCCTTGCTAACCTTACAAAGAGCTAGCTACCATCTATCTTTTGTGCACTCCGGTATTGTTTTTCTTGCTGGCATACTTTATAATAAATTTTAAGTGGTATTTTAAGGGAGAAGGAGGAGAAATCCCAAGGACAACTGCACCCAGCTGGTTTTGGGGCAAACCACTCCAATCACACATGCGTTGGAAGAGAGAGGTGAAAAGTTCAAGCTGATGAAGACTTCAAGCCTTCCTCCCCCAAGACCCCTGCGACCACCAGAAGAATCCCCATTATTTACTGAGCATGCACAAGGATTGTGCAATCCAAATTCCTGGATTTGATTAATTTAGCACTCCCTTCGTTAGCATACTGTGAATATGTATAGGACAATGCTCTATAAAGTGCACAGTGTGAGAAACCCGGTGCACACATTACGTGGAGATCTCCCCCGTGTTGCCCGGCGCCGTATTAAAGAAATGTCTGCTCATTCAACATTAAGATGTTGCTGAGTTTTCTTCGTTTCAGTGGCCTGCAGATTTGACAGCAGAAACCAGCCTTTCACATCTAGGTTGTAAGTTTGATTTTGACCTACATTGATAATGAAAGCTAGTCTCTGTAGAAGATGTTGATGATAGCAATTATCAGTACATAGGATTACATATTACCAAGAAATAGTTACAGTTATTAATGATTCATCTTCCATCATGATGGACTAAGCAGAGAGACCAAAGCTGTGAAGAAGTAGGAAATTCCATTTATCCCTAGGTGTGGATTCCCCCAAACAAAAGGAAAGTATCGTGGCCAAGAAGGCCAATGGCATCCTGGGATGCATTAAGAGAAGTGTGGCCAGTAGGTCAAGAGAGGTTCTCCTCCCCCTCTACTCTGCACTGGTGAGACCCCACCTTGAGTACTGTGTCCAGTTTTGGACACCCCAGTTCAAAAAAGATAGAGATTTGCTGGAGAGAGTCCAACGCAGGGCCACCAAGATGATTAGGGGAGTGGAGCATCTCCCTTATGAGGAGAGGCTGAGA
>VYZU01046224.1:1891-21241 GCA_013401355.1 Ceyx cyanopectus
CAAACTAGTAACTAGCAGTAAATAAAATAGCACTTATAAATTATGGATGGTCCTACTGTTGCTTAACCAGAGACAGAAGTCTCTACACTTACTAAAAAGGGTCAGAAATTTTTTTGTCTGGCTCTTAGCAGACAACAAAGGAGAACACTGGTCAGCACTGGGCTTCTAAGCAGATAGGTGTGGGTGGCATTTCAGTAAAAGAAACAAGTAGTCCTTATGGTGGCACTCTGAAAGAGGAAGGTGTAGGGAATATCTGGAAACTACAAAGTTTTGCTTTACCTATTCACATATATAAATCTGCTTATGCTGTTTAATGTACATATAATACATACATATTTGCTAATAACTATATAAAGATGGTAGGTGAAAATGTGCCTTTGCCCTTAGCCAGTCTATCCATATTTTTTAGTGCTAATATTTTGATAACTATAACATTTTCCACTGACAACGTTAATTACATTCCTGGAACTTTCCTTACCAAAACCTTGGGGCTCATCTGTGCTGCCAATGAGGTCAGGGACATCTTTATTATTTAATTTTAAAAAATGCTATTATATAAAGATCTTTATCAGTTAGCTCAAAGTTAAAGTTTCCTTTGCCTTGAAGCATACAGGACATTGAATGGCTAAATGAAAATATCCCCTCCATAGGGGGCATAAGGGTAAGCAAGAATGACTCTTAGTAAATTTGGTCAGATTTTTAACTATGTATCCAAAATGAATGGTGCTCCATTACATTCCTGTCTCATTTACTCCACAAGTTATCAACAAGCAAAAGCAAGCAACAAGTAATGAAACACAACATGCATTATTTTGACCAACTCCTTCCCCTCCCATTTGGCAATGATAACTGGCTTTTGTTCATTAAGTTATCTACTGATACTTGGAGAAAATCTCTAACAGAATCCTCAAAATATTTCACAAGTCTGTTCCCACCAACAGTATGTGAAGAAGAACCACAAATAAAGTAATGAAGAAACACTGATGAATACAAAGGTTTTCCAGGTTAGTGCATATTAAAATAAATAAATAAATAANTTATCAAGATGAATTAGCAGAGACTAATGGTCTTTAGGTCTTTATATCACCAGATAGCAGCCCACAGCAGCTGTAAATTAGAGCAGCTTTTGCTGATGTACTTTATGATGAGCATGGCAGCTGCATGGCCCAGAATCACAGGGAGACAAAGGCCATCAGTCAAGAGATCCACTGGTGAAAATTGGGTCCTAAATACATTTCTGGCTACAAAATTTAATGGAAATGGAAAACAGCTATTAAAGTGAATGAAGCTGGAAACTACTTCTGCACAGCTACTGCATTGTTTTTTCTCAAAATAAGAAGCACATGGTTGTTGATGTTTGGTTTTTTTTTGTTCATTTAAAAAAAAACCCCAACCAAACAAACAACAGACCTGCACTTTTTATTTAGAGAAAAAGCAATATCAAAGAAACTAGAAGCTCTTTCTATATATAAATCATCCTTTTTCCAATGGCAAGTCTGTAACAGCAGAACTACCCACCTGATATGGAATTAGCTGAGCACTACAAGCTGCTCCAAAATTTTCATATGCTCCAGAATAAACTCCAGAGTTTTTTTTTCCAGTAGAGCAGCTGGAGCTCCTAAAATATTTTGCACTCTAGTGGTTAGGAAAATACATTAAGTAATTGAAATCTCTCATTCATGTGTTTAAATAAAAGAGTAAGACTATGTACATTACTCTGTACTCAAGTGTCATTACTGAACCAGATGGTAAGTTAATTTTTTCTTTACACTGTGTGATTATCTTAAGTGCATATAGCTTGCTGAGGAATGTTTCTATTATTTGAATAATAGCATTTAAAAATAATAAGCACATTACAGTTATTTTACAGCTATGAACTACAGTGAAGGGTTGCTGAATATATAATCTACATGCACAAACAGTACTGTGGAAAATGGAAGAACTACATGATTAGCTGCAGTATTCCGACAACCAGAAGCAAAAGAGAGGTAGATATAAAGAAGGTAAAAGAAGGGCAAAATGAATTCAAAGAACAGAATGCAAAATAATAACAGCAAAATGATAAAAAAAACCCAAACACAACTAAAAAGAAAATCCAGCAGTAGCAGAAAATAGGACCCAACCTATCAAATCACAACTAATAATTATAATACATCATTTTCATCAAAACAGTACAGTGTACATAATTCAGTCATATATAAGCATAATCCTTAGTCATCAAAACCTTAGCCCCTAGCTCTTTAATTTAAATGAGAAGATAATTTGCTTACTTACCTGCTTGCTGCATGCATATAATGTATGTGGTAAACAAGCAGAGACAGTGCTGCAGCTTCCATTTCCAGTGGTAGCACCACATTTCACTTACATAAAACATCCTGTGGGGGGGGGGGGNGCATGGCCCAGAATCACAGGGAGACAAAGGCCATCAGTCAAGAGATCCACTGGTGAAAATTGGGTCCTAAATACATTTCTGGCTACAAAATTTAATGGAAATGGAAAACAGCTATTAAAGTGAATGAAGCTGGAAACTACTTCTGCACAGCTACTGCATTGTTTTTTCTCAAAATAAGAAGCACATGGTTGTTGATGTTTGGTTTTTTTTTGTTCATTTAAAAAAAAACCCCAACCAAACAAACAACAGACCTGCACTTTTTATTTAGAGAAAAAGCAATATCAAAGAAACTAGAAGCTCTTTCTATATATAAATCATCCTTTTTCCAATGGCAAGTCTGTAACAGCAGAACTACCCACCTGATATGGAATTAGCTGAGCACTACAAGCTGCTCCAAAATTTTCATATGCTCCAGAATAAACTCCAGAGTTTTTTTTTCCAGTAGAGCAGCTGGAGCTCCTAAAATATTTTGCACTCTAGTGGTTAGGAAAATACATTAAGTAATTGAAATCTCTCATTCATGTGTTTAAATAAAAGAGTAAGACTATGTACATTACTCTGTACTCAAGTGTCATTACTGAACCAGATGGTAAGTTAATTTTTTCTTTACACTGTGTGATTATCTTAAGTGCATATAGCTTGCTGAGGAATGTTTCTATTATTTGAATAATAGCATTTAAAAATAATAAGCACATTACAGTTATTTTACAGCTATGAACTACAGTGAAGGGTTGCTGAATATATAATCTACATGCACAAACAGTACTGTGGAAAATGGAAGAACTACATGATTAGCTGCAGTATTCCGACAACCAGAAGCAAAAGAGAGGTAGATATAAAGAAGGTAAAAGAAGGGCAAAATGAATTCAAAGAACAGAATGCAAAATAATAACAGCAAAATGATAAAAAAAACCCAAACACAACTAAAAAGAAAATCCAGCAGTAGCAGAAAATAGGACCCAACCTATCAAATCACAACTAATAATTATAATACATCATTTTCATCAAAACAGTACAGTGTACATAATTCAGTCATATATAAGCATAATCCTTAGTCATCAAAACCTTAGCCCCTAGCTCTTTAATTTAAATGAGAAGATAATTTGCTTACTTACCTGCTTGCTGCATGCATATAATGTATGTGGTAAACAAGCAGAGACAGTGCTGCAGCTTCCATTTCCAGTGGTAGCACCACATTTCACTTACATAAAACATCCTGTGGGGGGGGGGGGGAAAANGATATAAAGAAGGTAAAAGAAGGGCAAAATGAATTCAAAGAACAGAATGCAAAATAATAACAGCAAAATGATAAAAAAAACCCAAACACAACTAAANGTTAACAATTCAGCAAACTTTCAAACTTTTACAACAAGCCAAAAAAAAGATAAAATACTTCTGTTAGCCAAACTAGTAACTAGCAGTAAATAAAATAGCACTTATAAATTATGGATGGTCCTACTGTTGCTTAACCAGAGACAGAAGTCTCTACACTTACTAAAAAGGGTCAGAAATTTTTTTGTCTGGCTCTTAGCAGACAACAAAGGAGAACACTGGTCAGCACTGGGCTTCTAAGCAGATAGGTGTGGGTGGTATTTCAGTAAAAGAAACAAGTAGTCCTTATGGTGGCACTCTGAAAGAGGAAGGTGTAGGGAATATCTGGAAACTACAAAGTTTTGCTTTACCTATTCACATATATAAATCTGCTTATGCTGTTTAATGTACATATAATACATACATATTTGCTAATAACTATATAAAGATGGTAGGTGAAAATGTGCCTTTGCCCTTAGCCAGTCTATCCATATTTTTTAGTGCTAATATTTTGATAACTATAACATTTTCCACTGACAACGTTAATTACATTCCTGGAACTTTCCTTACCAAAACCTTGGGGCTCATCTGTGCTGCCAATGAGGTCAGGGACATCTTTATTATTTAATTTTAAAAAATGCTATTATATAAAGATCTTTATCAGTTAGCTCAAAGTTAAAGTTTCCTTTGCCTTGAAGCATACAGGACATTGAATGGCTAAATGAAAATATCCCCTCCATAGGGGGCATAAGGGTAAGCAAGAATGACTCTTAGTAAATTTGGTCAGATTTTTAACTATGTATCCAAAATGAATGGTGCTCCATTACATTCCTGTCTCATTTTACTCCACAAGTTATCAACAAGCAAAAGCAAGCAACAAGTAATGAAACACAACATGCATTATTTTGACCAACTCCTTCCCCTCCCATTTGGCAATGATAACTGGCTTTTGTTCATTAAGTTATCTACTGATACTTGGAGAAAATCTCTAACAGAATCCTCAAAATATTTCACAAGTCTGTTCCCACCAACAGTATGTGAAGAAGAACCACAAATAAAGTAATGAAGAAACACTGATGAATACAAAGGTTTTCCAGGTTAGTGCATATTAAAATAAATAAATAAATAAAATTGGAAGCATATTTGGAATGGACAACAGTACGATTTATGGGAATGAAAATGTTAGAGAGGTAAGTAAAAGAACGTACAGAGTTCACACTCAGTGGCAAGAAAAAATATTTTTCTTAAACTTGTGAAAATGTTATTTCTTCTTCACAGATATTGCTGTGGACTCGACAGCAAAACCTTGGGGACAAATGTATATCCTTTCCCATTATCAGCTTCTGTTTCTTCCCAAAGTGGATTTCTGTAATGTAGACAAGCCAAACTTCATGCAGCAAGATAAACCATTGTAAAAGAACAACTTATGTTTCAGTTTTAAAAGTAGTGGTTCATGAAACCACTCCTGTGGGCTAGATGCCAATGGGCCCAGGTAAATGGCACTTCAACAGACTGCTGCAATCAGGTAGGCTTCCCTTAGTTGTGCTATGTAACGCTGCACTGGTCTGATTACAAAAGAAGTCCAGTTCTTTATGGGTAGTTGTATCACATTAGGAATTTGAAGCCGATTTCTTTTCCTGAGATATTGTAAAGTCAAACTTAACAAGTGTTGAAGACAAGCACAGGAAACACTGGGCTCTGAAATACAAGAATCTCTTTGATGAAGCCAGACACACAAAACAACCATATTATCAAACAACAGAATTATTGTCCTTCAACTTAGTGACCCAAAAATCCCTATTAATTTCTCAGACAACATAATCTTGAGGTTTGGGAACAGTTACGACTCAATGTATGTAACTCATAAATCCACAATACCCTTAACATTAATTTAGAAAACTGAACAGGAGTCCTTTTAAGACCTGAAAAGTGTTATATGTACATGCAAACACACACAGCATGCAGATATACTCACAAAGTGGTGAAATGGAAATGTTGAGGATAACAGCATAACATACCAGAGGTATATTGATGTTTCTACAGAAGAAAGATTTTGCAGCAACACGCCAGCCTGCTTCCTAACCTACCAGTGCAAACCTGTAGAAGTGGTTGCATTATTGTTGGTTTGAGTTATCAGACTATGAAACAGTCACAAGCAACTATTTATTAATTCAGAAGAAATGTGTCACTTTTTGATTTTAATAGTCCATTTTCTGTGTGTTACAGAACAGTCTCTGTGAACTCAGTTGAAGTTTATGCCCACTGAATAGCTGCAGAATCCAGAACACAACTTTTGANGATAAACTTTTTTCCTTTGTGGCAGAAAGTAGTAACTTTTTTTTTTCCCCATAGAAAAAGGCTAGATAATGATACAATTCCCATAAATATATATGTGCTATTCTCCAAAATACGTAAGGAAAAAAAAGCAAATCCATCTCCCTCAGTTACGTTCTCTACTGCTGAATGACAAAATAATTTTATTTATACCACATCTTCTTAGTTGACAATAAAGAAAGGTTTATCAAATCACAGAAGCAGCATGCTACCAAAACATACATTAATGCAGGCACTGTGAATCAGATCTGTTTCTTTTGGAGAGATCTTCTGAAGAACTCTGTTACAAAGCATAACCTCTAGCTGAATGCTATAAATGAGTGAGAGAATCAGTTATTTACATGTTCTTGAGGTCCTGCATGGCTAAAAACCAAAATTCAGGAACCTGACTTCTCACAGTCTTACATTGTGAAGTGTGTTAACACCCCTGTTCACACAAGTTGTCAGGGATGGAAGTCAGCTAACATGCTATCAACAAAAAGGTTTCTTCTGTAACAAAACACAGTCCTGATGTTTATATAATGTGACATCCCAATTGATAGAGAATTATGAAAAGGACATAGAATGACTGGTAGATGCTTCCCAGGAATTAAAAAAACCAAACAACTTTGATGCAGCTATTATTCACCTGTTTAATACCCACTATGTTTATTTTTATTTTAAGGTTCATTTTCTTGATTATTGGTGTTAATGAAAGTCTAGAACTGAATCCAGGCAGTGTTTGAATAAATCAACAGAAAAATTATCAAACTGCTGTGGACTAGTTTGTTGCTTACCAAGGAATTAAATGGTCGCCTGATACAGTAGCAAAGACTTGATGGCCCAGAGACCCTTTTGGTCTTGTGTTCCTATTTTTNCATATTTGGAATGGACAACAGTACGATTTATGGGAATGAAAATGTTAGAGAGGTAAGTAAAAGAACGTACAGAGTTCACACTCAGTGGCAAGAAAAAATATTTTTCTTAAACTTGTGAAAATGTTATTTCTTCTTCACAGATATTGCTGTGGACTCGACAGCAAAACCTTGGGGACAAATGTATATCCTTTCCCATTATCAGCTTCTGTTTCTTCCCAAAGTGGATTTCTGTAATGTAGACAAGCCAAACTTCATGCAGCAAGATAAACCATTGTAAAAGAACAACTTATGTTTCAGTTTTAAAAGTAGTGGTTCATGAAACCACTCCTGTGGGCTAGATGCCAATGGGCCCAGGTAAATGGCACTTCAACAGACTGCTGCAATCAGGTAGGCTTCCCTTAGTTGTGCTATGTAACGCTGCACTGGTCTGATTACAAAAGAAGTCCAGTTCTTTATGGGTAGTTGTATCACATTAGGAATTTGAAGCCGATTTCTTTTCCTGAGATATTGTAAAGTCAAACTTAACAAGTGTTGAAGACAAGCACAGGAAACACTGGGCTCTGAAATACAAGAATCTCTTTGATGAAGCCAGACACACAAAACAACCATATTATCAAACAACAGAATTATTGTCCTTCAACTTAGTGACCCAAAAATCCCTATTAATTTCTCAGACAACATAATCTTGAGGTTTGGGAACAGTTACGACTCAATGTATGTAACTCATAAATCCACAATACCCTTAACATTAATTTAGAAAACTGAACAGGAGTCCTTTTAAGACCTGAAAAGTGTTATATGTACATGCAAACACACACAGCATGCAGATATACTCACAAAGTGGTGAAATGGAAATGTTGAGGATAACAGCATAACATACCAGAGGTATATTGATGTTTCTACAGAAGAAAGATTTTGCAGCAACACGCCAGCCTGCTTCCTAACCTACCAGTGCAAACCTGTAGAAGTGGTTGCATTATTGTTGGTTTGAGTTATCAGACTATGAAACAGTCACAAGCAACTATTTATTAATTCAGAAGAAATGTGTCACTTTTTGATTTTAATAGTCCATTTTCTGTGTGTTACAGAACAGTCTCTGTGAACTCAGTTGAAGTTTATGCCCACTGAATAGCTGCAGAATCCAGAACACAACTTTTGACATGCTCAAGCAAAAAAAAAAAATAAGACAAGTTTCCTCTGTCTAGGTCTGGAGTGAATCTACATGGTTACATTGCTTTTAGTGCCTTTTTTAAATATTCTGAGATTCTGTGTTAGTCTGAGAGCGCTATTTAATCACACCAATTTCTATTTATTCATGTTTACTTGCATTGTGGTAACACAAGCCAGTACTCCGCAGTGTTACTTTACAGTCTGTTTCCTCATCCTTACTCTTGTAAAAAGCAGAAGTCAAGAGAGATTTCAAGAACATGGATAATCAACAATAGAGCAGAACATAAGTGCAAACAAGGCAGAAAGTAGTAACTTTTTTTTTTCCCCATAGAAAAAGGCTAGATAATGATACAATTCCCATAAATATATATGTGCTATTCTCCAAAATACGTAAGGAAAAAAAAGCAAATCCATCTCCCTCAGTTACGTTCTCTACTGCTGAATGACAAAATAATTTTATTTATACCACATCTTCTTAGTTGACAATAAAGAAAGGTTTATCAAATCACAGAAGCAGCATGCTACCAAAACATACATTAATGCAGGCACTGTGAATCAGATCTGTTTCTTTTGGAGAGATCTTCTGAAGAACTCTGTTACAAAGCATAACCTCTAGCTGAATGCTATAAATGAGTGAGAGAATCAGTTATTTACATGTTCTTGAGGTCCTGCATGGCTAAAAACCAAAATTCAGGAACCTGACTTCTCACAGTCTTACATTGTGAAGTGTGTTAACACCCCTGTTCACACAAGTTGTCAGGGATGGAAGTCAGCTAACATGCTATCAACAAAAAGGTTTCTTCTGTAACAAAACACAGTCCTGATGTTTATATAATGTGACATCCCAATTGATAGAGAATTATGAAAAGGACATAGAATGACTGGTAGATGCTTCCCAGGAATTAAAAAAACCAAACAACTTTGATGCAGCTATTATTCACCTGTTTAATACCCACTATGTTTATTTTTATTTTAAGGTTCATTTTCTTGATTATTGGTGTTAATGAAAGTCTAGAACTGAATCCAGGCAGTGTTTGAATAAATCAACAGAAAAATTATCAAACTGCTGTGGACTAGTTTGTTGCTTACCAAGGAATTAAATGGTCGCCTGATACAGTAGCAAAGACTTGATGGCCCAGAGACCCTTTTGGTCTTGTGTTCCTATTTTTAGTAGTATCAAAAGTATATGTTCTGTCATTTAATATTCATTAATAGCACAGAGAATTTATCAGAACAGCGATGTATTAAAACAAACCAAGAGTGTAAGTAAACAAAGCAGTCCATACCAAGGATCTTAGAACATATATGGATTATTACAATCTTTGAGCCTGGATACATTGAAACTGCTGAACACTTTTCATAGTGGGTGTTCTTCTCTGTTTCAATTTAAATGAAAAAAACCCTGTTTTGTCCCCAGCTAGTAATATACTAGCAGCTCTGAACAAATTATTGCAGATCATCAAACACAGAGGCAAAACATTTTATCCAGTATATTTGGGGGCTGTTAGGACACCTATGGTAAGAGTAGATCCATTACACTTGAATATAGTCTAACAACAGCAATGCCTCTTAATGCTTCTTTTTAAAAAAAAAATAATAAAAAATTACAAAGTGACCTTTTACAGAGACTGATATATGAACTACTTTTTCTATGGACTTGCATTATTCCATTGTATACACTGTGTGACATGACTAGCTATGCACTCTAGCTACCAGTTCAATACAGTCCAGTCCACAGCTACTTTCATTTCCTATAATGTAGGAAGACAATGACCTTATTCACAATTCATTCCAGAAGAGCAAAATAGACATGTAATTTATCTAAACCATAAATGGATGGTAACTTGACATAGTGGGAGTCTGGCTGCATCTAACTACTAAACCTTTTATTCTATATATCAGAAGCCAGCTAACACAACATCACCTTTTAGAGATCATATAGCTCCATGAGAAGATATACACAAAATATGAATAATCTTGGAGCATTTCATTTGTATACTGTATGGTCTCAAAATATGGAAGGCATATTTGAATACATCATCTTCTTTGTTCAAAGTTCCAGCAAAGTTCCCTGGAGTAGGATGTGAATTCTGCCACAGGCAGACTGACATACTTTCTTTAGTCTTTGACATGTATAAAGCTATTAAGGAAATATGTTGCTGACACTTCAAAATAAAAAGATAACATCAGTTTCACATTTTTTGTTTCACATATAGGTTGTAAACAAAAAGAGTTTAAGCTTAATCACTATTAAGTGGAACCACCAGTGAAAGGTGATTACAAATCACAATTTAGTTCCTGCAGGTTAACAGAGAAGTCGGTTTTAACTCTTGAATCCCTTGTTTTAAACTGTAGTACATTAATATCTTGAAAGATTAATAACACAATTCCACTTTAAACTTTCATTTTGTTAAACATTACTTGTTCCGAATTATTCTTGCAGTCAACCATGAAAACACACTCGCAGGAAGAGATGAAAAGAATAAGAGACTGTCTTTTAATTTAAATAGTGCCAGCTGTATCAGATCAGCCTAAATCCCTCAGATTTCCTTTCAAACTGATTTTTTCCCAGTTGCAGGCACCAAATCTGCTGGCTGTTTGCCACTCTATAGCACTGAAACGCTAGGTCTTTAGGAGCTACTTCTCATTTCTGCCTTAACTTCACCATGCACTGTTGATACCCTTTTCCCCTTGTACTGATTCCCCTAGGTAGAGCCGCAGGTCCCTTCTCTCCTCCGACTGCGAAAGCACCGGTGAAACGCCTAATCCCAAACCATAGTACCTTGCCTTACCTTCGGTAACAGCCTGTCAGTAAAAGCAAAACATCTAAGGGAAGGCTTGCAGTGGCCTGCCCAGGGCCAGGAGGCGAGCGGAAGGACAGGAGCACCCCCGTGCACCCCCTGCCCCCCGACGACGGCGCAGCCCCGCGCTGCCTCCTCTCCGCCGTGCGCTGCAAGGGCGGTGAGGCTGGGAAGGGTTTATGGAGCCTGCCCGGCCCT
This sequence comes from Ceyx cyanopectus, assembly GCA_013401355.1. Taxonomy (NCBI): domain Eukaryota; kingdom Metazoa; phylum Chordata; class Aves; order Coraciiformes; family Alcedinidae; genus Ceyx; species Ceyx cyanopectus. The sequence continues at coordinate 12,955 of VYZU01046224.1, forward strand.
CCCTCTCCGTTTTTCCCCTCTAGTGCTGGCACCGCACCTGAGGGTCTGGGAACGGTGCCTGCGCTGGACGGGGCTCTGCGACGTGAGCGACCGCGGCCTCAACACGACAGGCTGGGCCGGGCTGGTGACAGGGCACGGGCGTTCACAGCGGGCGGCGAGCGGGACCGGGGGTTTCGCTACTTGGCTCCAAGCACGGGGAAACTCACCAGAGCAGTCCTAAGGACGGGATTACAGTGCTCTGAGAAAGGCAGCAGCCGCCTGGGACCCTGCAGGGCAAACGCCGGCAGACCCGGAGCCCAGACGGGGCAGAGCCCTACCCTCTGAGCTCCCGACGTGAAACTCGTTTCCCCATTCCTTCAGCCCTACCTGTCTGCACGGCTCAAACTTGACATTACTCATCACCTACTACGGGGTGGGGGAGGACGCGAGGGGGAAAGTCATGTCTGTCTGGTCGGGATTTCTTGCCCATAAAGAGCGCGCGGGGGTTTTTTGCGCTCCCCGGACCGGCAAGCCGCAGCCCTCGCCCCGGAGTCGGGACGAGAGACTTACTTACATGGTGACATTACGGGGCAGCTCTCCTCCGAGTCTCAGCAACCATCCTCCCCGGCCGCCGCTCGCCCAGCCTCTGGCCCGCTCCCTCGCGAGCTCCTCGCAAAGGTCATCGCTGCTCGCCCACCTCTCTTCCACGCCCGCCCCTGCACACGCCGCCTGCGGCAGCCCGGGACCGCGCCGTTCCGCTCCTCCTCCGCCTCCCGCCCNGATCCATTACACTTGAATATAGTCTAACAACAGCAATGCCTCTTAATGCTTCTTTTTAAAAAAAAAATAATAAAAAATTACAAAGTGACCTTTTACAGAGACTGATATATGAACTACTTTTTCTATGGACTTGCATTATTCCATTGTATACACTGTGTGACATGACTAGCTATGCACTCTAGCTACCAGTTCAATACAGTCCAGTCCACAGCTACTTTCATTTCCTATAATGTAGGAAGACAATGACCTTATTCACAATTCATTCCAGAAGAGCAAAATAGACATGTAATTTATCTAAACCATAAATGGATGGTAACTTGACATAGTGGGAGTCTGGCTGCATCTAACTACTAAACCTTTTATTCTATATATCAGAAGCCAGCTAACACAACATCACCTTTTAGAGATCATATAGCTCCATGAGAAGATATACACAAAATATGAATAATCTTGGAGCATTTCATTTGTATACTGTATGGTCTCAAAATATGGAAGGCATATTTGAATACATCATCTTCTTTGTTCAAAGTTCCAGCAAAGTTCCCTGGAGTAGGATGTGAATTCTGCCACAGGCAGACTGACATACTTTCTTTAGTCTTTGACATGTATAAAGCTATTAAGGAAATATGTTGCTGACACTTCAAAATAAAAAGATAACATCAGTTTCACATTTTTTGTTTCACATATAGGTTGTAAACAAAAAGAGTTTAAGCTTAATCACTATTAAGTGGAACCACCAGTGAAAGGTGATTACAAATCACAATTTAGTTCCTGCAGGTTAACAGAGAAGTCGGTTTTAACTCTTGAATCCCTTGTTTTAAACTGTAGTACATTAATATCTTGAAAGATTAATAACACAATTCCACTTTAAACTTTCATTTTGTTAAACATTACTTGTTCCGAATTATTCTTGCAGTCAACCATGAAAACACACTCGCAGGAAGAGATGAAAAGAATAAGAGACTGTCTTTTAATTTAAATAGTGCCAGCTGTATCAGATCAGCCTAAATCCCTCAGATTTCCTTTCAAACTGATTTTTTCCCAGTTGCAGGCACCAAATCTGCTGGCTGTTTGCCACTCTATAGCACTGAAACGCTAGGTCTTTAGGAGCTACTTCTCATTTCTGCCTTAACTTCACCATGCACTGTTGATACCCTTTTCCCCTTGTACTGATTCCCCTAGGTAGAGCCGCAGGTCCCTTCTCTCCTCCGACTGCGAAAGCACCGGTGAAACGCCTAATCCCAAACCATAGTACCTTGCCTTACCTTCGGTAACAGCCTGTCAGTAAAAGCAAAACATCTAAGGGAAGGCTTGCAGTGGCCTGCCCAGGGCCAGGAGGCGAGCGGAAGGACAGGAGCACCCCCGTGCACCCCCTGCCCCCCGACGACGGCGCAGCCCCGCGCTGCCTCCTCTCCGCCGTGCGCTGCAAGGGCGGTGAGGCTGGGAAGGGTTTATGGAGCCTGCCCGGCCCTCCCTCTCCGTTTTTCCCCTCTAGTGCTGGCACCGCACCTGAGGGTCTGGGAACGGTGCCTGCGCTGGACGGGGCTCTGCGACGTGAGCGACCGCGGCCTCAACACGACAGGCTGGGCCGGGCTGGTGACAGGGCACGGGCGTTCACAGCGGGCGGCGAGCGGGACCGGGGGTTTCGCTACTTGGCTCCAAGCACGGGGAAACTCACCAGAGCAGTCCTAAGGACGGGATTACAGTGCTCTGAGAAAGGCAGCAGCCGCCTGGGACCCTGCAGGGCAAACGCCGGCAGACCCGGAGCCCAGACGGGGCAGAGCCCTACCCTCTGAGCTCCCGACGTGAAACTCGTTTCCCCATTCCTTCAGCCCTACCTGTCTGCACGGCTCAAACTTGACATTACTCATCACCTACTACGGGGTGGGGGAGGACGCGAGGGGGAAAGTCATGTCTGTCTGGTCGGGATTTCTTGCCCATAAAGAGCGCGCGGGGGTTTTTTGCGCTCCCCGGACCGGCAAGCCGCAGCCCTCGCCCCGGAGTCGGGACGAGAGACTTACTTACATGGTGACATTACGGGGCAGCTCTCCTCCGAGTCTCAGCAACCATCCTCCCCGGCCGCCGCTCGCCCAGCCTCTGGCCCGCTCCCTCGCGAGCTCCTCGCAAAGGTCATCGCTGCTCGCCCACCTCTCTTCCACGCCCGCCCCTGCACACGCCGCCTGCGGCAGCCCGGGACCGCGCCGTTCCGCTCCTCCTCCGCCTCCCGCCCCGCGCCGGGACCTGCCTCTCTCGGCACAAGTCGGGAAAACTCCAGTACCCAGGGAAGCCGCCTCCACAGAGGGCAGGGTCCGCCCCGCCCGCCGGTCTCCGCGCCCTCCGCGATGGGGGCTCAGGTAGTGGCTCCGGCGCGGTCCTGAGGGCTGGCCCGTCCCGGCTCGGCCCTACCCGCCGCTCCGGACAGGACCCATCGAGACGCCGCCGCCATCGAGGGGTACAGGGGTCTTCTCCAGGGACCCGCTCACGGGATCGCTTGCCACTCTAGTGTTAAGGGTGGGTACCCAGTCCCCGCCGCGAACCACCCCCGGGCACCACACGCCACGCAGTCACATCCACACAGCGCCCCAGCCCACTGGTTAAGAGCTAGCCCAGGAATGCATAATCCACAAACATATTTATACTTCAGGAGACTGTAGCCACAGGTCCAAAGCCACCCCTGGTAGACATGGGCCACTTCTGAGGAGATTCCATATCAAAGACATTTGTGGTCACAACCTCCCTGGCACACAGCATCCCCACAGCATCCCAGTGGCAGCAGGTGCCGAGGTCAAGTACACCCCACAAGATCACCAAACTGTAGTCAGCACAGGTGAGTGCACACACAGGCCTTCCTGCACACCTGCTGGAAATGAACCAATATCCCAGGACTGCTGATACAGACCCTCCCTGGCACTTAAAAGCATGCTTTCTTTTTTTTTCTTTTTTTTTTTCCTTTTTTTTTTTTAACCCTGGTGCACATAACACACTACACCTGGGATAGAAGATATGTAGGTGGAAGAGGTAGGTGGAGGTGACGCAAGTCTGACCCATTTTCTGAAGCATACAATGCTGTATGATTGCACATACAGTTCTTGCCCACACCTCACTCCTGGGTAACGTTACAGGAAGATGGTAGCTTGCACCATTTGCAAAGTTGCTTTTTTACCATGTTCTAAGTTGCTATGTTAAAATAAAATCTGTAGAAAATGGAACTGCACTACAGGTGAGTAGGAAAACATTGAAATGCTAGAAAAGGAAACACAGCAAGACACAAGATTTCAGAAGTACAAAATTTTCACCGTACTCCGTGGATCTGAGCTGGCAGGATAAAGAAGGCTGGGGGACAAGAAGACTTGGCATAGTGAATCATTCATCAAGTTATCAGCATGTGATGGCAGTTAAAAGCAAACAGAGTTCCTATTTATAAAAAATGAAGAAAACCTCTCTAAATGTTTTATTAACTCTGTACTGAACATTAATATTCACTCATTCTGGTCAATTTTTGTCATAATTTTTCACTCATTCTGGGTCCATTTTTATAATCAATTTTTTAAACCGATAAGTTGTATGCTTGCTTTTGTAACTTCCTGGCACTGAACAAGGGTGCAGGAACTACTGGAGCTGGGTTAGCCAAATCTGCACATTCAACTGTGACTCAAAGGCATTATGAACAACTTTGTACATGGTCGACTTTGTATTAAGAGCTCTGTATTCTGAGTGGGTATTGCACTGCTTTCCACCCTGCCTCTGGGCCTGGTGTCACACAGGGATTCCCTCAAAACTGCAAGTGCTCCAAGACTTGTAATCAACTGCCCTATTGTTTTCTGTAGCAGTCTGCTCAGATAAACCTGGTGTAGCTCAACTTTCTATTGCATTTGCAGTGAGTCCAATGTATCAACACACATAAGACTTTTATGTTATATACGGTCAGTTTGTGCTTGGGCAATAAGCTTACAAATTCTTGCTCCCTGCCTTTATTGTATACACACAGATTGCATTTACATGCACAGCAATGTTTGTGCATCTGGAAGGCATTGGACTTGCTGTATATATGCAGATCAATTAAAGTTGATTGAATTCAACGTCACCACTGTGCATGTCACGTACACAGTAGGTCATGAGCATCTGGAAGTCAATCTATAGTTCATGCAAAGATTAGTATTACGTGTGTAGTGCCCGTCTGCTGGCTATGTTGGAAACTTATACTGTCCTTCCCTACTTGGAAGGCATTAGAGGTATATGCAATTCCAGAATCTGGGAGTCAAGAAAAAAAAAATTAAAGAAATAATGGGATTTGTCTCCTGTCATGCTTTTGTTGAGCTGTTTCATTCATAATTCTTCTATTCTGAATTTGTTTTAATGTATTTTCTCAATTGTTGACCTGCTTTTTTTTTTTCACCAGGACCCATAAAGTGGTTAATCATAATGACATGTTTAACTCATGTTAACATGGGAAAATACTAAAAAGTTCAAGCCACTGGGAATTCGCCACTTAAATGTAATGAAGAAGAGGAATATTTGCTTTTAAAAGCAATCACATTAATGTTCTTTTTGTAATTTTGAGATAATTAATTTACTATTAGTGTCCCAGGTGTAGGAGCTTGCTATCTGTGTCACGCTGCTGCTTAGCAAGTGTGAGTAGATCACAGGGACTTTTTCTTTCCATCTTGGAGTGAGAGATTGCAGACTATAATAATAGTTGTTGTTCAATAATAATTTTGTTGTTTTGTTTTTTTTCAGCGCGTTTCAACTCCTTACTTTTAATCACTATGGAAGTGCTAAACCTTAGCCTGCTGGCGCATGCTGTCACTGGTGTTCTTGCACACATCTGTGGGGTTGGGAGGGTGCTGGAGGTCCTTGCTTTCCCACTTGTAAAGGGTTCCTGAACTTTCATTTCTCTCAAGGAGAAGAGAAGCTTCAGATCTTTTTGCCAGCTTTGGATGAATGAACTTGGAAACAATGCTCACATTACATGTTAATGCACTTTATTGCTATAAGGAACCTGTAAGATGATGTTGGTATCAGCAATGAACTCTTACAGCAGCCTATTCTGAGCTGATACTTGAACAGGAAGATTAACCTGGTAAGAAAGACCTTGTAGAATCAGAGGTTATGCAGAGAGAGCTCATCATTCTTGGCATGGTAGGAGCCACGGGGAAAGAAGCACAGTAAAAAGAAGATCACAGGTAGTGAACACAGAGACTTCATCAGAGAAATCATTCATTTCTGCAAAGAATACTTTGAAAGAAGCAAAAAGTTTCATCAGATTAGGTTATAGTTTCTGGTACCATTTAAGCTGATTTTTTTTTTTCCCGTCATGGATTAACCAGTTTGAAGAAGCTGAAAAAAACAGGCATACTTCACCTATTTTTAGAACCCATCTTTCCTATAATTCAACTTCTGAGTAAGATTTCTCACTTCCATTTTCTGTACAGATGTTAAAGACTTGGAACAACTGGAAGAAAAGCTGACCTCATGGTATTTCTTTCAGGTTCCACTAGTGGAACAACTGGAAACCTCATGAGGAAAGCCCTTCTCTGTCTAAGTGTTCAGACCAGTTTTGCAGACTCAAAAGCTTAGGAAACTTTGGATAAGTTTTGAGTAAGCATCAAAAAATTTGGATGTTTATCAGAACTGAAACCAAAGTGAACATTATGAACTTCATTCATCATTCTTTGCAAAAACCACACAAGTGGCAACAAAATAATATCACATAAACCCAGAAATAAATGCACAGCAGTGTTTTAAGACAATGCTGTGTTGTTTTGAAGTATGAGGAGCAGTTTTTACAATTCCACTTCAACACATTATACAAAAATGAACAATATAGGCTTAAAACTACATGAAAATTTGACCTGCTTTTATAACTTAAATTCCACCTCCTGCACATATGCATTATTATATACTACACAAGCACATACTATCTGTTCCACAAGAGAAGTAAGAAACAGGCAGCTTCTTGAGCCTGAAACACATAATGGAGTGATAAAGGTAACATTTAGTCTAGCAGCATTCAGTTCCCCAAACCAAATAATTAGGAATGCTTTAAAAGCTCAGCTAAATATGACAGAATTCAGGGTCCAGACAGTTCAAGAACAGTTTATTAAAATAGAAACATGATTTCCATCAAGACTGTGATATTAGAAAAAATACTGCAAAACTTTTCAAAGTACATTTAAAATTACCCCTACCCTGCTATATAAATACTTGGTAACACAGCACCCTTATAAGAATAATTTACCTTTATTTTCTAAACAGGTAACTGACACAGAGATTAAGGGCAAAATTACAGAAAATTGGTCCACATGCTGCATCTCAGCCTGGAATTCTTTGGATATTATTTTCCATTGTGATTTTTGTGCTATATTTATAACACTTCTATATTTTAAAAATGTGTTTTTGTTGAACTCAGGCTTCCTCATATTAAAAACCAAAAGGGAAGTGGAAATACAGCAACTAGTAATGCTTTCTTTTTCCAATTTTAAAAACTCTATGGCAGTGGCTGGAACCAGTTCATAGTTTTCTTAAACACGATTTTGTCTGCTTTCAACTAATTTTCCATGTGTTGTTTCCCCTTCCTCGCTAGTTGCAGGTATTGTATACACTGAAGAAACATCTCAGATTCTACAAATAATCCTGATTCTTGCAGGAATATGTATAGACTCCTATCAGTGTTTAGAGGTGGGACATTGAGGGTGATGTGATGAGAAATTAAAGATTGTAACACAATATATTTTGTTATGTGGCTACTTTCTAACCATGTCTATCTCTTGAAACTCAATCATCTAACTCCAGAACCTCCAATTAAGACACCATGTTTTACTCCAGCTTGATTTGACACATACAAGATCCTTGTTAGAGCCTTCATCTAAAAACAGCTGTGAGGGAAACATCTGAAACAGGTTATAATTTATTTACTCAAAGGAATACCACTAGATGAGACAAAATGAGTTCAGAATCACTAGATTAATGTGGATTTGCCTCACCCAAGCCTGGCCTCCTCCAGAAGATGATTTAGGAATACTTACAACTGCAGACCTCTTGGCTTCTTCCTCATAGCTTCTATTCTTTTTTAAAGGCAAAAAAACCCTGAAAAGCAAAGGCACAGACCCATTAATAAAATGATACAGAAACTAGAATATCTTTTTGTGATTGTGGGGGAGGAGGAGAGGTATCAGTGGTGGCTTTCCACAGACCAGCTGCAAAACAGGGATAGGAAGTCATCAATAGAGAAACAGACACCAAAGCTTTTTTTTATACTGCTTTAATTCAGAATTGTAACTGACAACCTAGTCCACCATCTGAACGTGCTTAATTTATTGTGAAAGCTGAGCTACAAGGACATGTTTTCAATTTATTTTATTCCTTTTTAAACACTGTTGTGACTCTCATCATAGAAGCACTTACTTGTAATGCAATGTGAATATGCAGTCCCATGAATTTCCCATTGAGTGTAGGGCAATTAAGACCCTGTTTGTAGGATGTGCTTATAACTCATAGCCCAAGTCACAGGTTTTTTTTAATCTTTTAG